>JADRCH010000087.1:8589942-8651995 GCA_019843965.1 Rhynchomys soricoides
TGTATATGTGTGTGTGTGTATGTATGTATATAAACATACATATTGACAAACACACATATACATGTATACATTTGGTAGATGAGTTCCCCCAAGGCAAGACACATTCTGTTTCTTCTCTCTGGCCTTCTTAGACAAAAATTCTTTAGAAAATTAACTCATAGATCAAATGTTACACAAAAGGGAAGTAACAGAAGGATGTTGATACTAAGTTCAAAGCAATGTTTCAATCTATATTCTCATTGTAAGTTCAAAGCAATAGTTTCACATGGTCTTGTTTTACCATATTGCACACCTGTGGCTTCATTCTTGGACTTGACCTAGAATGGATGTTTTCCCTTGATCACAAATTTCTTCCAAGCCTACTTTTTAGTGTAACTGTGAATTTATTTGTTATTATACAGCCTTTACTTACTATTCTATGAGGAGCAAGCATATTCTAATCTTGACTTTAGCCTTACTACATTTTTCTAAAACAAACAAACAAACAAACAAACTAAAACTGTCTCCTAAAACTTTCTTCCTAAAATTATTTAAATCAAATCAGAAATTGTATAAATTCACTAATTCATGAAAATTTATCTTCATGCTGATCTGCAGGGAATTTGGCAATATGGTGGACTGATGCCCAGGAAACATCAGGCTATGCAATAGTGACAGGAAAGTCATATCAGTAGAAAGAAGCAATCCTGGGATGAAATCTCTAAGAATTCTGCATTCTTAGAATTCACCCATCACAGATCATGCAAAACTGTGGTCCATCTCCAGAAAACTCTTTTGCATGTCTTTAGCTTTTCCTAGATGGGTCCTAACAGCACTCCATCTTCAGGTGTATGCCATCATAATTAACATGGTTATCACAGGAGCCCGTATCCAGGAGGTTTGTACAAATAATAAGCAAATTCTTTAATAACTTTAAAGTATTCTTACAGATTAAAAAGTATTTATTATTATTATTAATTATTATCATTAATTATGATTGTATAGTTTAAAACTTTACCTCTCTCTTAATTTTTCCAAATATTACTTGGCAATTGAACTGTATTAGCTAACTGTTCTAATCATTTTTGTTTGATTGATGGTTCATTTGAGTAATAACCACTTTAAATGTAATATATACAAAGATACAGCCAAAAAGTTTTTTTTTTTTCTTTTTGGTTTTTCAAGACAGGGTTTCTCTGTGTAGCCCTGGCTGTCCTGGAACTCACTCTGTAGACCAGGCTGGCCTCAAACTCAGAAATCCACCTGCCTCTGCCTCCCAAGTGCTGGGATTAAAGGCATGCACCACCATTACCCGGCATCCAAAAAGTTTATAAGTTGAATTCACCTTAAATTACCAGAGCTCAAAAAATCATTCTGATTATAAATGTAGTTTTCCTTTATCTTCAAAGAAATACACAAGCAAATCTAATTTGATCTCAGTGTTTTCAACTGAAAGATGCCCACTGTTCCTTACTTAATTCTTCAATTTATCTTTTCGGCAAAAATCAACTTTTCAATATTTTATTTTAGACTCTAGCTATTTCATTATAAGTATCTTCCTTCAAATGTGAAAACATTTTTTTTAATAATGGAAGAAAAGACATATCCAGTATGTATATGCATGTTAGAGTACAACAAAGATCCTTTTTATTACAGCTTTAATTATTAACTATTCCACACTACCACACATTGTGTGGAATTGAAGATGCAAATCCTTTCCTCAGAGGATGACTGATAGATGGTTACTACAAAGTACTCTTTTACTGCCTTGATACTCATATTCTAAATAAAAAAGCACAAACTTTTTTACATTGAATACTACAATAGATCCCACAATGTTCTCAAGTAAATGTTTTTCTTTAATGAGATTGGCATATAATAAAGAAATAAATATGTAGGTGTACGGTTCTTAAAGAAAAAGATCAAAGACTTTAATAGCAGGGAAATTGGGAAATTGTTGCTAGGAATATTTAAGAAACTCTTTAAAAATAAAATGTAGCCTTCAAAGAAAAATTAGACTGTGCACTACAGGAAGGTAGGAAGAAAGGAAAGAAGGAAGGAAAGAAGGAAGGAAGGAAGGAGAAAGGGAAGAAATGAAGGAGAGGGAAAGAAGGAAAGAAGGAAGGAAGGAGAGAGGGAAGGAAGAAAAGGAAGGAGAGAGGGAAGGATGGTCTAGCTGCATTCAAGAATGATAACTGTGAAAGGGAAATTAATTGTCGGGGTATGATGAGAAATTTGAGGCTATTGTAAAACAAAATGCATTATATGGGTTTCTGATTTGGACTTTTTCAATAATAACATTGTTTTAGTTAAGATGACTATTGCTGTCCTGAAACACAATGACCAAAGAAGCTTAAGGAAGGCAGGGTTTATTTGGCTTTTACTTTGACAGCACTGTTTGTTCATCATTGGAGGAAGTCATGATAGAAACTCAAACAAGACAGGATCCTGGAGGCAAGAACTGGTACAGGAGCCTTGGAGGGGTCCTGCTTACTGTCTTACTCCCATAGCTTTGCTCGGCATGCTTTGTTATAAAGTCAAAGACTCCCCAACCCAGAGAGGAGACCACCCACCTTGGGATATCCCTCCCATCAATCACTAAGAAGATGCCTTACTATTGGATCTTATGGAAGAACTTCCCTCCTTTCAGATGACTCTAGATTATGTCGAGTTGACATAAAACTAACCAGCATAAGTATGTGATAGACAATGTAGAACAAATAGAAGTTGTTTTATGGCTTGTGGTCTCAGAAAAAGAGTTGATATTCAGAACTTCATCAACATTTTACAGGTAAATATTTAGAGTGTACGTTCCTTCATCACCTTTATCCCTTTTTTGGAAAACTGTTAGGGTTGTAGGTTGTACCAGTAATACTCAATGTCGTATTTCTGAGGTGCATCGTGAGATTAGGATCAAGCAGTGATGGAGAATCACAGAAGTATACCTCAAAAGAGCCAACAGTGGTAATCAAAAGTATCATCTATATGATATATTTTAATTTTAAAAAAATGCTATTTCTGGGAGGTTTGTAAACAAAATAGTAAGCCAAAATTGTATTGAAAGGGACAGCCAGTCAAGATAAGGACTATACTCAGATTTTGTCAAAGGAAAAAGTGGTAGTATAAATAGGAATCCTTTAATATGGTTTGGAATTATCTCCTCTCCCACATCTTAGACTATGCTTTGTGTACACTTGTTCAATTATTTATTTCATACTTGCTTATAACACAGCAATAAAGCTCAAATGTAGTATAGTTACTGATTTTTAGTATTAGTATAAGAACAAGCAAATAATGAAATTATTTATATACTATATATTTTCCAATGGTTCCATAATTTGAAATATGTATATATTCCAAATATTGTCATTGTGATATGATTTCCAATTGTAGCATAAAATAGTTTTTCACATACCATATAACTCATGAAAGTATTATCAGTGCATTCTCTCTAACATTAGAACTGAGAAATTTAAAAGGTGTTTAGAAATTGGAACCATATTTCTGGAAGAAGATGACATCATTCAAGATGTTGAGAGAATACAAAATATGCATGATTATTCTTGTAAGCAAGTCCTTATGAATTGGATTTAGTATATTTCATAGATATATTCAGTTTTATTGGATAACTATACACTATATACTTTAAATACCTTGCCATGATAAAATACATATCTCTTTTCAAACAGATCAACTTTATAAAGGAATTTTGTGTTCAAAATAACTGTTATAATGTAAGCAGGGAAGTTGTGCAATGGTTGTTCTGTTTGATACTACTTTTGTTTAAACGTGCTACAGTAATGTATGGCTATATTCCTAAATCATTCATCTTTGGAAACAAAAAGAGGCACGCTTGTACAAGTACCAACAAAGAAATGTGTCTTCTCATAATTTTCCTCTGGCTGATATGAATTAGGCTGAGTAATGCATACTTACTAACAAGTCATGTGTTGTACTGGCAGTTCACTGTGAATATAATAGCTATTATTACTGATAACCCAATGTAGTCCAGGTAGGCTTCAATTGACTTCAGTTATGAATGCATAGTAACTATGACATGAGGATTCACCTGGTTTGGATTCCACTTATTTAAACACATAGATGTCAAATAAAAATAGTAGTTATTGATTGAAATATGTTTAGGATATAAGTATACATTGTATAATCAAGTTCATTATTTAAAGACATCACCTCTTTAGAGAAAAATATCAAATTCTTTCAGCATTTTGTTGTTTAGAAAATGCAATCACTGTTTATATTCAGTTCGTTAAAGATGAGTTAATTAAGAATTCTCACTTTTGTTATTTAGTATCCTTTGATTAAACTACTGGCCTAAATCTTTCTCTTTCTTGAATGCTGTCCAGTCTTCATTAATTAACATTTCAGTCTCAACCTGAGTTCAACTTCTGTTTATCTTAACAGAGTTTTGTTTTGAATCCCATTGTTCTAGGTCCTTCACATATATGCTCTGGTTGTGTAGCTTGGGGTTATTGTGGGACTCCTAGCAACAGGAGGGTGGGTATAACTTACTCTTTTGCCTGTTTGGGCAACACTTTTCCTCCTTCTGGGTTGTCTCATCCAACCTTGATAGGAAGTTTTGTGCCCAGTTTTATTGTAACTTGTTATTCTGTGTTCAGTTGATATCCCTAGTTGGGGCATGAGGAGCAGGCTGCTCATGTTTTTAGGGGAACAGAGGAATGGATCTAGAGAAGAGGGGAGGTAGGCAGAGGACTAGGAGGAGTGGAGCCAGGGCAACTGTGTTTGGATGTAATGTATGAGATGAGAATAAATTAAAACAACAAGAAGAAGCTAACAGAATGTAGTGAATTCTGAATTGGATCTACAGACAAAATGAAAATAAAATAGAATCTCATATTCAATGAAATATGATTGTATCCAACCCTCATTCTTCATCTCACCCATCTCTACCTGTTCCTCCTTCCTAGCTCTCCTAGAACCCAAGCTCCCCTATTCTCCTCTTCAGGTTTTGACAAATTCCTAATTCAAATTAGTGTTGCTCATATGTGCATGAGTGTGGAGTCACACAATGGAGCATTGTCAACCTATGTGTGACCAAACCTACTGAGAATTATTCTCCCTCCCTCAGTACCCATCCACTGCCAACAGCTTCTCAGTATTTGTGGGGCTTGCGATTCATGTTCCCAGCTGAGAATTTTGGCTGCCCTGTGTTCAGCGTTTTTAGAGTGTGCATGTGAATGAGGTCATGTTGTGTGGTACTTGTTCCTGTTTTGTCTGGTTTACTTCAGTTAAGGTAGTGGTGTCCAGTACCTTACATGTGCCTACAAATCAGAGAATTCTATCCTTTGTATAAAAATACTAATTTCTTATTTTATTTTCTTTGAAAATATATCCAGAAATATGATTGGTGGGTTGATGTATGTTTGTTTGTTATTTTTTAATTGAGGAAATTCTACATGGATTCTGAAAGGCAGTAGTAATTTACATTTCCACCAACACAAGGAAAACTTCTTCCTCCTAAACACTCTAGTCAACCCTTGTCTTCTCTGTCTTGTCTTGCCATAGCCAGTGTCATTAGGAAGGAATTAAACTGAGCATACTTCTCAGTTTTGCTTCTCTAGTGACAACTAGTGATTTTCTTAATGTTTTAATATGTATGTTACTCATTTTTGTATCCTATACCTGGAAATAGTTCAGTATGTTGCCCATGTCATACTGTGTCTGTACATTGCTTTGGAAATCAGAAAAAAATAGTTTGATTTTAATTATGTTGAAATTCCTATCGTAAGGTTGGATCAAGTTAGTTTTTCTTTTTTCTTTTCTTTCTTTCCTTTAGTTTTGAGACATATGGAATATTTTTTTTTCTTTATTGGATAGTTTATTTAAATTTTAAATGTTATCCCCTTTTCGGGTTTCTGCTCCACCTCCCCCCTGCTTCTATGAGGGTGCTCCTGCTCACACCCACCCACTCCCACCTCACCACCCTGGCATTCCCCTACACTGAGGTATTGGGTCTTCACAGGACAAAGGGCCTCTCCTCCAACTGATGCCCAAGAAGGCCATTCTCTGCTACATATGCAGTTGAAGCATGGGTCCCTCCATGTGTAGTCTTTAGTTGTTAGTTTAGTCTCTGGTGGCTCTGGGGGAAGGGCCTCTGGTTGGTTGATAGTGTTCTTCTTCCTATGGGATTGAAAACACCTTCAGCTCTTTCAGTCCTTTCTCTAACACTGCCATTGGGGACCCAGTGCTCAGTCCAATGGGTGGCTGCATGGATCTTCCTCTGTATTTGACAGGGTCTTGTAGAGCCTTTCAGGAAACAGCTTTATCAGGCTCCTGTCAGCAAGCACTTCTTGGCATCCCCAATAGTGTCTGGGTTTGTATTTGGGATGGATCCCCAGGTGGGGCAGTCTCTGGATGGCCATTCCTTCAGTCTCTGCTTCACACTTTCTCTTGGTATTTCCTCCTATTGAGTATTTTGTTCAATTTTTAAGAAGGATTGAAGCATCGACACTTTGGTCTTCCTTTTTCTTGAGCTTCATGTGGCCTGTGAATTGTATCTTGGGTATTCTGAGCTTTTGGGCTAATATTCATTTTGGGCTAATATCCATTTATCAGTGAGTGCATACCATGTATGTTCTTTTGTGATTGTGTTACCTCACTCGGGATGATATTTTCTAGTTCTTTCCATTTGCCTAAGAATTTCAAGAAGTCTTTGTTTTTTAATAGCTGAGTAGTATTCCATTATGTAAATGTAGCACATTTTCTGTATCCATTGCTCTGTTGAAAAACATC
Source organism: Rhynchomys soricoides (assembly GCA_019843965.1). Classification (NCBI taxonomy): domain Eukaryota; kingdom Metazoa; phylum Chordata; class Mammalia; order Rodentia; family Muridae; genus Rhynchomys; species Rhynchomys soricoides. The sequence continues at coordinate 8,596,693 of JADRCH010000087.1, forward strand.
TGGGTTCTTTCCAGCTTCTGGCCATTATATTTAAGGCTACTATGAATATAGTGGAGCATATGTCCCTGTTATATGTTGGAGCATCTTTTGGGTATATGCCAAGGAGTGGTATAGCTGGGTCCTCAAGTAGTAGTACTATGTCCAATTTTTTGAGAAACCTCCAGACTGATTTCAAGAGTCCTTGTACCAGCTTGCAATCCCACCAGCAGTGGAGGAGTGTTCCTCTTTCTCCAGATCCTCACCATCTTCTGCTCTCACCTGAGTTATTGATCTTAGCCATTCTGACTGGTTTGAGGTGTAATCTCAGGGTTGTTTCGATTTGCATTTCTCTGATGACTAAGGATACTCAACATTGCTTTAGGTGCCACTTGGCCATTCGATATTCCTCAGTTGAGAATTATTTGTTTAGCTCTGTACCCCATTTTTAATAGGGTTATTTGATTCTCTGGAGTCTAGCTTTTTGAATTCTTTGTATATACTGGATATTAGCCCTCTATCCGATGTAGAATTGGTAAAGGTCTTTTCCCAATCTGTTGGCTGCTATTTTCTAAGAACTCAGTAAGTCGATATTGGCAAATTTATTTTTGCTTTCTTTTAGAATACAAACATACCTTAGATTTATCTCCAATTTTACTTTAAGTAAATAATACAGCCATATATTGATATATGCTATTAATGCTTAAAATTCAATAATAGAGTTTTGAAATAACTCTGATAGGAAATCCCTTGCTTATAAAGTGTGAAAACCTGGGCTCTATCTGAAGAATTAAGATAAAAATGAAGAACAGTGCTAGGTGTTTGCAATCCCAGGGCTGGGCTATTCGAAGCAGAAAGTTCTATAAGACCTGCTGGCCTATGTGCCTATTCCAATGTGTAAGTTCCAAGCCAATTAACAGCATTCATGAGAATGAATTTATTTGAAGTCTCATTTACAAGTACACACCAGTTTACCCCCCCACACACATGTGTATCAAAAGAGATAACATGCGTGTACATATAAACATAAAAAAAAATCAATATTCCCTCTATATTTTCCTAAACAGTCATGAGTTAGGATCAATATAAATTTGAATTTTTGTTATGTGTATTTTGGGTAAAATATAAAATATGTAGTGATTACTTCCATATCTCATTTCAAACAACATAGACTTATAAATACCATTTTGGTGTTTCTATATTTTTAACAATTTACATAATAACCATAGTACTATATTTTTCAAATGCCCCATCTGTTTTTCTTGTGCATGCAATTAAATGTTGTCATGATTAATTTGAAGAAAAAGATGACTTTTGAATTCTCATTTCCTGATAACAAGCACTTACATTTTAGGAAATTTCTGAGATTCGCTTTGTTAGTGTAACAAATATCGTGATCAAAAGGAGTTTTGGCAGCAAAGTGTGATTTAATTTATGCATGCAAGTCACAGTCCATCATTGAAAGAAGACAAGGCAAGACCTTAAGCAAAAGCCAAAACTGTGAAGGAATGTTGCTGTCTAGCTAGCTCACAGGTCCATACTTTGTTAGGCATTTTATACACCCATAACAGACTGTCTAAGAATGGTAGTACCCAGAGTAAGTTAGGTCCTCCTCCATCTTTTGAAAGACAATCCTCCAAAAATATGGCCATAGGCCAATCTCTTCCATGCAATTCCTAAACCGAGGCTTTCCTCTCAGATGACTCTAGTAGAGCAGTTTTTAACCTGTGGGTCTTGACCCCAACAGGAGTGGCATATCAGATATCAAGTGTATCAGATATTTACAATACAATTTATAACAGTAGCAAAATTACAGTTATGAAGTATCAATAAAATAATGTTGTGGTTGAGGGTCACCACAGCCTGAGGAACTTGAGAGATCTGAGATGTCAAGTTGAAAAGCTAATTAAGAATGTTGAACTTTTCCCCACCTAACATATTCTATACCCTGTAGAATCCATAGTATCCTACTATATGAATATAATTTGATTTTTGAGGTTTCTAGAGATTGTATAAGCATTCTTAATTTGAGCTGAACCACTAGCAAGAGAATATACTTAGTAATTTTTAACCAATCTGTAAGTATGAATTCTTTAGCTGTTATCAGCAGTGTATTGAATGTGTAAAACATGTATGTACAAACACCTTTTTTAGAAGAAATTTAAAGAACAAACCTTTATGTATATCTTTTAAATTGTCCTGCAGAAGAATTCTATACACTTACACTTAATAAGGGTTTTGCTTGCACAATCTAAGCAATTTTTAGTTATTTTCACCCTGTTTCTATTGAAATGCCAAAATTGTTTTGTTTTGATTGACTATTTAAATTTTCAATATACTTTTTGCATAAAATTAAAAGACAATTACTGGAAAATTTCTGTCAGAGTAAAGAAACTGAATAACAATTAAACACCACATTAAAGTGAAAGGAAACATACAAATTATAGAATCCTGATAGAATAGAATATCACAAGCCAGTGAGTGAATCATGGCTGCCTGAATTTCAATAAAAAGGAATTTCAGTATCATATAATGAAATGAAGAAGACTAACACTGGTGGACTGGAATTATGATTATGTTCAAAATTAAATATCCATAGGCTTTTACTCAGCTATTAAAAACAATAACTTCAGGAAATTCTTAGGCAAATAGATGGAACTAGACAATATCACCCTGAGTGAGGTAACTCAGTCACATACATGGTATACATTCACTGATTAGTGGATATTAGCCCAAAAGCTTGGAATACCCAAGAAACAATTCACAAATCATATGAAGTTCAAGAAGAAGGAAGACCAAAGTGTGAATGCTTCAGTCCTTCTTAGAAGGGGAAACAAAATACTCACAGAAGGTTGAGGTTGGAAGGGACTTGGATGGAAGAGAGGAGGGGGAGGGGGAAAGGGGACAGGCTCAGGTACAAGAGGAGACAGGGATGATATACAGAGGGTCAGGAATTTGAATAGAAGTGTGTAGCAATCAGAGATGGGGAACTGGGGTTAGCCACCAGCAAGTCCCAGATACCAGCAAAGCAAGAGGCTCTGAGAACCCATCAGGGATGAGATTAACTGCAATGCCCAACAAAAGGGAGGGAGAACCTATAGAGATCATATGTAGAGGTTAGGCAAGGCCCTGGGATGGGGATCGGCCCACTGACTCATTCCCAAATTCTTAACCCAGAAAGGCTCCTGTCTAAAGGAAATATGAGGACAAAGTGTGGAGCAGAGACTGAAAGAAAGGCCATCCAGAGACTTCCCCACCTGGGGATTCATCCCATAGACAAACACCAAACCCAGACACTATTGCGGATTCCAAGAAATGCTTGTTTACAGGAGCTTGTTTTAGCTGTCTCCTGAAAGTGTCTGCCAGAGTCTGACAAATACAGAGGCAGATGTTCACAGCCAACCATTGGACTGAGCACAGAGTCCCCAATGGAGGAGTTAGAAAAAGGACTGAAGGAGCTGAGGACTGAAGGACTGAAGGAACCCCATAGGAAAAACAACAATATCAACCAATCAGACTGCCCATAGCTCCCAGGGACTAAACCATCAACCAAAGAGGAACCCATGATTCCAGCCACATATGTAGCAGAGGATGGCATTGTCTGGCATCAATAGGAGAAGAAGCCCTTGGTCCTGTGAAGGCTTGATTCCCCAGTGTAGGGGAATGTCAGGGTGGTGAGGTGGGAGTGGTTGGGAGGGGGAGCATCCTCACAGAAGCAGGGGGAGGGTAATGGGAGAGGGGGATTCCGGAGGGGAAACCATGATAGAGGGTAACATTTGAAATGTAAATACATAATATATCCAATAAAAAATTTTAAAAAGGAGTAGATAACAAGAAGCACAAAATCTGTGATTAGACTTAGTAGCATTCCACTCCTGTAATATGGCAGTGGTTAGATGCAAATACTCATTAAATAAAGTTTCATTGAGCTTTAATTATATTTTTATGTGCCAACTGTACTTCATTAGTAAATTTTATTAAAGAGCATAATGCCATTGTGTAGAGTCTATATGTTACATTAATGTGTTTTTTTTCCAGATTTACATATTTGACTGGATCAATCCCAGTGGATTCTGGCTAACTTCACCTCATTACAGAAGGAACACAAGGTTGCAGGCTTTATGTCATAAAATTATAGTGTGACTGAGAAGTTAATTAGGTTAGTTCTATTTTTTGTTAGTGAAAAACAAGCATGTTAATTCTGACAGTTGAGTACATTATTTATCTTACCTCCTATCATATCAAAAATACTTTTAGAAAATTAATACACAGATGCTCCTATATTTTATTGAAAATAGTTGGTTTATAAAATATACTCTGATCATAATTTCCTCTCTCTATTTCTCCCCCATATTCTCCTACACCTCCCATCCACCTCACTCCCTGTCTCTTATTTCTCTCTCTCTTTAGAAACCAAACAGGTAGTCAAACAAAAACCAAACTGGCTAGAATTAGTGATGATGATGATGATGATGTGATGATGATGATGATGATGAAGATAATCCCATAAAAACACAAAATCAGGAACCAAAATACACATAGTTCTTTCAAATGAAGACTATTTCTAAAATACTACCTTTACATTTTAATTTTATGAAAGTAGTAAAGCATTCAAGATGATCTTAAATATTGCTATTAAAATTTTTCCTTTAAAATGCGTTTATCTGGACAGACAGGTGCTTAGGTCACTAACACTGGGAGCAGAGGCAGCTGCTATGTTGTTGCCTGGATTCTTTTTTCCTAGCTACGTTTATCATACTGCAGCCTGAAGAAAGAAACTGTTGAGAAAGAAAGCTGTCTCATTAACCCAACTGTCCCTGAGATTTAGATTCTGAGGACTATCAGGCACCCTCCTCATACCTGCCTTTCTAGATTTTTAAGACTGCCTGATGTATTTTGAAGAGTCCTTATCACAAGTATTTGCCTTTATTAGCATAGCTCTGTTTTAGGATTCTTTCTTTCTGCCTCATTCAATTCATCTGGAAGCTCTGAAATAAGTGGACTCCGTACCCTACTAGCTCTTCAAGCTGCCTTAATGAATTCCTTTGTCTTGTGTCCAGGAGCCATCAATTATTGATTTGTTCCTTAATATTCTGGAGCCTCTACTCCAGCAAGAAGCCTTTGCCATGTTTTCCATGTGAATATAGCTTACTGACTGTATAGAATAAATTACTGTGAAGCAAGTGTGTCTTTAAATGTTAAGTCGAAGTTGACTACAACATGATGTAGTTTATGAGGAAAATCTATTTTCACCTAAAGAAATTAGCTGAAAATTTTAATACTCACTTATATTATTTGATTTATTGCTTAATTCAATGTTTCTGCCCTCTATCTCTCTTCTCCCCCCTTCCACTCCTATTATGCTACTTCAAGTGATAAGCAGTTACACTAAGATTACTATGTCAAAGAATGAGAGGTGGCACTCTCTTCAAGACATTTATAGATCTCTAAAGGCATGTGCTGAGATACAGTTAAGCACATGAAAATTAATATTGACAAAGGAAAGCCCTGAATTGAGGAAGCTGCAGAATAGCTAGCATCGTAAAAGAAATGTAACGTAATTTAGTCCTCAACAAATACAGCACCAAATTTAATGTGCCAAAAAAAAAAAAAAAAAAAAAAAAAGTGATCATCTCTATATCTGTGTGAAAGCTGAGCAATCCAACCTACAGCAATCCAACCTACAAGCGACATTTCAAATGATATGTGTGTGGGTAGGTATGTAAGAGTATCGAATGTTTTCTGAATGTCAGGCATGTATGAAATTATCTAGACAGAGTTAAATTATGCCACATCTGTTACCTGAAAACTTCTACATTGCATACCTATCTAATACACTTAAACTTGAAAATAACATACCAGGAGCCTATCATCTGCTTATTGTGCAGATTTCTGCACTCTTCTATGCTGTGATTTTTAAAGTTGAACATCAGTACCATTAAGCCTTCCTATTAGATTTATAACACAATATCAAAGGGACAAAAGCTAGCTTTAGGAATAATATCCACTATCGAACAATCCAATAAGTAAGTCTTTTACAAGAAATAAATATACAACAGAAGCTATAATAACCATGTTTAGGTTTCATTCTGAGCAAGAAGCATCATAAAGTAGGGGCTTAATATTTCAGATTGTTATGGTGAAATTAAAAGGCTCTGTTTTATTAAGTGACATTTTATACCCTTCTCAGTGATGGAGATTAATTGTGCCTTTGGGATATTTTGTTGCAAAAATTAATGGTGATTGATAGAACCTGTTGTACAAAATAACCACATGGAAAATGCTGAAATTTCTTATGTTAATGAATATTTCGAAGTTAACTAATTTATGTTTAAAAGTATAGACATTCTTCAGTTAGGTGAGATGTTAAGTCTGCAGCTTCATGGCAGTGACAACATGCAATGAGAATCAGTAGGAGCAGTGAAGAGTGGCCCATTGCTTACAGTGGGAAGTAATAACAGCTCACCATGGGGATTAATCTACTGCTGCTGAAAATATATCTTCTTTGATTTCTAAATGAGGAAAGCAAATTCAAATTACCAAAGATATCCTTTGAAGTATGAGGACTGAAAAGGGGTCTGTTTAATAAAGTAACAAATGTTTACTATGTAATTGTAAATTACATTTCTTAAATAATAATTTTGTACAATTAATTTTAATGGTGTTTATAGTAATTGTGTTTCAATCCCTTATGCCCAATTCCCTTTCCAAATCTGATTTTCACATAGTATTTGAAAATAATTAAAAGAGACCACTCATTTAAATCATTGTGATCATTTTGTCAACTTGGGTAAATCAGAATAAACCCATGTGATTGGAGTTTATGCTCAAGGAATGAAGGAATGAAGGCTCTATTTAGTCTACCAGTTAGACTTCTTTTTGTTTTCCAAGTTGTGTGGGTGTTGTCTTAAGGAATGGGTCCTATACCAACCAGGCAGCATGTACCAGCTGATATGAGGCCCCCATCACATACACAACAGAGAACTACCAGGTTTGGGTTCAGTCAGAGAAGATACACCTAAACCTCAAGAGACTGGAGGCCTCTAAACTGGAGTTTAGAGGTCTGGTTGGGTGGAGGGTGGGAATTGGGGACATCCTCCTGGAGACAGGAGGATGGGGAGGAGGTATGGGATGTGGAACAGTGGGAGGGTGGACCTGAAGGGGAGTGAAATTTGGAGTTTATTTATTTTTTAATAAATAAATAAAAAAGAGTAAATAAAAGAAAAGAGAAAGAAATGGATCCTAGCTTTCAGTTTGTGGAGAACAACCTACAGTCTTGACAATAGACTGATCTGTTTAGATGTTCCGTGGCTTAGCCAACACTTAGTTTCGATATTAGAAACTTCATTTTGTGACAAAAGATGGTCAATTGAGTTTGGGTCTACCCTATCATTTTGCAATATCACTTAGATTGCATTAATATATGTATATATCTTGGGAGGTGGCTACCGTATTAGGATTCCGTTGAACTCTCTTTTGCCCCTTATTTTTATGTCTCTCCCCAGATTTCTTTTCTCTTTTCATCTTTCCTCACTTTCTTTATTCCCTTTTCCCATTCCAACCTCCCCCATCAATAACAATTTATTTCCCCTCCTAGGGAGATCTATCCCCCTCTCTCCCAGTCACTTATTCTATATCTAATTTCTGCAGTTCAGTGGATTTTAACTTGCTTGCCCTTGACTTAACAGCTAATATTCATGTATAAGCAGATATATATTTCTTTCTTGGCCTGAGTTACCTCACTCAGGATGATTTGTTTTTGTTGTTTTTGTTTTTGTTGTTGTTGTTGTATCCATTTATCTGCAAGTTTCATGGTTTCTTCTTCTTTTTTTTTAAGTGGCAAAGTAATACTTCATTGTGTATTTGTATAATTTCTTTATCTATTCTTCTCTTCAGGGACATTTCAGTTGTTTCTAATTCTGGGATATTATGAATGGAGCAGCAATGAAAACGGTTATGTAAGTGTCTTTTTGGTAGGGTGGAGTATACTTTTGCTATATACCCCCAAACAGAATCTGAATCTTGAGATAGATCAATTCCCGTCTTCCTGAAGAACTGCCACACTAATTTCCATGGTGGTTGTACAAGTTTGCACATCTGCCAGCAATGAATGAAAGTTCCAGTAGCTCCATATCATCACCAGTCTGGGATGTCATTTGTTTTATTTTCTTGGTCATTCTGGTGGGTATAAGATAGAATTTCAAAGCAGTTTTGATTTTAATTTCACCAATGATGAAGAGTATTGAAAATTATTGTTATCTTTTTAAAAATATTACTTGATTTATTTACATTCCATATGTTGTTCCCTTTCCTAGTCCCTCCTCCAGAGTTCTATACCCTATACCCCCTACCCTTTGCCTCTGAGAAGGTGCTTTCCCTCCATTCCCTACCCCATGCCACCCCACTTCACATTCTCTGAGGGCATCCCCCTTCCCTCAGGAATCAAGTCTACAGGATTAAGCACATCCTCTCCTACTGAGACCAGATAAGGTATCCCTCTGTTACTTTTGCTATTGGAGCCAGAGACAAGCCCATGTATGCTCTTCAATTGGTCTAAGGCATTTAGATTTCAACTTTTGGGAATTCTCTGTTTAGATCTATATCTTATTTTAATTTGGTTGTTTTAATGATTTTGTTTTGTTAGAATAATCCATCTGTAGGATACAGATTTAGTAAAAATCTTTTTCCATTGTTCAGACTGTCACTTTGTCTGTTTGATGGTGTAATTTGCCATGCATAAGCTTTTCAGTTTCATGAAGTTCCATTTAGGAGTTGCTGATTTTGGAACCTGTGCCAATTGTATTCTCTTCAGATATGTTGTTCCCATGTCAATGAATTTAGTGCTATTCTCAATGTTCTCTTCTATCAGGTCTATGATTTTATGTTGAGGTCTGTGAACAATTTGGAGTTGTGTTTTGTGTAGGGAGATTTTAACTGTGGGTTTGTTTGGATCCTTCTGTGTGCAACTATATTATTTAACAAACACAATTTTTGAAGATATGTTTCTATATTTTTCTGTCTTCTTTATCAAAAATTAAGTGTCCTTAAGTGTGTAGATTTATGTCTGTGTCTTTAAATAGATTCCATTGCTCAAAGTGTCTGTTTTTGTCCAAATATCACGATATAGTAGTGTTTTTTTTCCACTGTTGCTTTGTACTATACTGAGTTTTTTTATGTTTTCATAAAAGCTGAAATTCTCTGATAATTTCTGGGAAGAATTTTGGTGGAATTTTGATAGATATTGCATTGAATTGATGTATTATGTTTGGTAGGATGGCCCTTTTGCTTCATTAATCTATCAATGTATCAGTTCTTTCAATCTTCTGATATCTTCTTTGATTTTGTTCTTCAATCTATTAGATTTTTTATCATAAGAGTCTTTAATGTTAGTTTTCCCTTACTGTATCTCAAATTTACCCTGCCCTCTCAGGAATATTGTTTCATAAAGAGATCAGCATAAAAGATAAATTATAAGGATTAAATGATTATGGGTTAGTGCACAAACATTTATAAGGGATAGATAAGACACTATATTTTGCCATAATTTTCCTTGCAAGACAAACAGGCTTCACAGGTAATGAGTGATTCACAGGTAATGTCAGTGGACTTCATACACATAAAGTAAGATGAGTTTGTACACCCATTGGTTCCTACCAATTGGCTGCTCAGAACATAATTACAGCAGCAGAAACACAAAACTGAAATTTGTTTAAATAGAAAAAAAATTGAATTACATGGAGCCATTCCCATATCATTTTGTATGCAAATATTACATCAATTTGTGTCTTTGAGTACATAAATTCAGAGTTTTGAACAGCTCAGAAAGAGTCAGAGATAGTAGATATACTTCTATTTGAGTTCCATGCATTTTATGTTCACACAGTTTAAGAATTAAGTATACAGAAATTAAAGAATGAGTAGATCATATCAGGCAGATCTGTGGAAAATTTACTTCTGCCGAGTAATATGTTTTTAAATTTTTTAGTTTTATTTAATTTATGTAATTGTACTATCTACTTTTTATTTTATATAGATTCTTGAGATTTACTATAGGAGAGGAATTTCCAGGAATATTAGAAACTAATATATAGTTTTAGTGGGTAATTAATCATTGAACTAAAGGTCTGATTATTTTTCTAATTTTATTTTAAAATAGTAACACAAAGCCAAACAATGGAACACATCAAAACTATATTCTACCCTAAGCCAACACAGTGTGTAGTGGGGTTTGTCTCTTGAGGGTTGGATAGTTATTCAAGTGAAAATCTTCACAGGATGATAACCGCTGGGAGCCACCTTTGATGACATATTAACAACTGATTTCCACATTTAACAAATTAATGGGCAAAAGAAATTCCCTAGCCTATATCCAATTATAACCCAAATTAAATTGTTTGTTCTAGGTTGTCACTGCATTGAACCCATTTGTTTTGCTTAAACTTAATGTATTAATGTAATCAATATGTCTCGATTAACCTGATAGAAATGCCTAAAAGTCCCTGCTGTATATCAAACCATGCTGTTAAAATTGTTTCAAGATCATCACTTTTACAGAATGCCTTTTAAAAATTATGATGACATCCTGTGAGTATTATTAATGAGTGAATAAATCTATATTTTCAAAATTTCTCGACAAAAAAATACTTTTAAAAGTATTGTTTAGAATTTCATATATGCACATAACTCCCACCCCTTCCCCCTTCAGACTTCTCTTTCCTTATCTCAAATTTACAATCTCCACTTTCACTATATTTATTCCATATATACATATATATGTATATACATGTTTGTATGTATGTGTACACAAATACATATACATGTATGCAGAAATGTACATATGACTCCATTTTGTGTAGCTTGTGTGTACGTTAATTCAGTCATGGCCACTGGGGATTGGACAATATATGTGAGACTTAATGCCTGGAGAAAGCCCAATCTCAGCCACCATTAACCTTCTAATGTGGCTTCTCATCTAGGGGTGACACCACCCATAATCTCTCTTGCTGGCTTTGGTGTTGCCATTATGCTGATTCAGGCCACCACACTATAGAGGGTCCATGAGTGCATTTTCCATGTGGTGTCAATGGGCCCATAGTATATTGACAGCTGTTCTGGGCCTCCAGTTCTAACTCTCCTTCTGCCCCATACTGAATGATTTTCCCCTTAGTCTTAAGTTGTATTGCAGATGTATAAGATTGGCTTGGGCACAGCACAATCACTTATTCTATGCGTTTAGACCAGTTGTGGATCTCATAATAGTCTCCTTCTATCAAACAATGAAGCTTCTTTTGTGAGGGGTGAAAGCTGCCTTCATTTGAAAGAGAACAACAGTTAGGTTTTTAAAATTTCTATGTTCAAATGAAGATTGAAATATCTTCCTTAGATGTCAATCATCTTCATTTATTCAAATACTTATAATTAGATTCCTTTTGCATAAGTTATATATTTTGTAAGTGGAATGCTTCACTGATAAAGAATGTGATATAAGTATCAATAGTAAACCATTACTCTTAAAAATCAATGTATATATACTTATAAGCAGAACACTTAATTTTGTCTGATTGGCAAGTTATAATATTTTATTCTTAGTTGTGTGATAGTCAAGAAACTATATTTCATGGGCATTGTTAGTACAAATAAAGTGCACTACTCAACATTGAGATGATATTGTTTTAATGAAAATCTGAACTTGCAGTTCCAAAATCTTCAGATTAAACATTGCTTTTACCAGTTTTTGTGTGAAATTGTCATTTGATTGTATTTTGCTCTCTGAAAAACTCAGTCTTTAATCATATATAATTCATACATGTTAGAAAGTTAATTTGTAAAATATTTTGACTGTTTAATACATATCCCCTATCTATGCATAAATGTAAATTAAACTCTGGTTTTCAGAGTCACAGATCTTGCATTGCCAAAGAACTTAGTGTTGTGCTCTGAAGCAGCTATCCTACCAGTGAGAATCTGGGAGGATTCTCTCTATCCTGCTCTTTATCTCCCCAAACAAGAAAATATGTAATAGAGTGCAAGTAATGTTATTTAATAATTACATTAGTTATTAATATGACTTGGCCAGCTCCCAATAATCAAGACAGAGTCCAAATGATTTATTTAATGAGCTTAGCACAGTAACTAGGCAATTACCCCTAATCTATTTTTTTTTTTACATGCTAGACTACATACTTCCAAGATATACTTCCCAAGTACTTGCAGTTTGAGTCTAGTTGGGTTATTTCAACTCCTTTTTCCTGTCCTCAGGGTACATTGCACTCAGGCACATGTTCCTGGTCCATTAAGTCTAATGGAGACCTCCTGTACTCTTGTCTTCCTCTTTTTCCTCCTCTCTTCTCCTCCTGGTCTCTATGTCTGACTCCCAGCCCAGTATCTGAAAACCTGCTTATCTCTATTTTCTTCAGTAATTGACTACAGCCAGTTTTACTTAAACAATAGCCTAAAATTGGACAACAACGTTTACACAGCAAAGCCTGGTGTGTGTGGAAATTCTCTAGTCTGCGTGCAACCAGGTCATGGAGACCCGTATGTAGCTTTTGAATACAGAGCAACACCATATCAACCTCCAACATTCAGAACTATTATCGGAAATGCTATCTAATGAATAATATTTTAATTTTCATAATTTTAAATGTAATGGAAAGTGGAAATCACATGTAATAAATGACTCAATATGATATAATATAAACCGACAAAGGCTGCATCTACTGGCATCTGATACAAAGGTCAAGTTACTGTCCTCTCAGTGTTCATTTCTCCGTTGTACCCAGTCTCCTCACAGGACATCACTTCGAATAAATTGTGGGATGAGCTATTTGCTTTCTCCCCTAAAAATACTTCTCTCAGTCCATCTTCCAAGGATTTATTACTAAATAGAAAATGGTTCAAAGATGTTTGAACACATTCATGTTCAATGAAATCTTATTTTATATTTTTGTCTTATAATAGAAGGGGGGGTTAGGAAAGCCTTGTATTTTAATGTGATTCTATATTCACTTTTAATTGGTGATATTTAAAATTAAATTAGTAACAGTACTACAAAGATAAAGTCAAGAAGGTTTTCATAATTGGCAAAATGTTTGGCCCTATCACTCTTTCAGCCTTTGTTGTTTTTGTTGTTGTTGTTGTTGTTGTTGTTGTTGTTGTTGTGTTACTTAGTCTGAGGAAACTAAAGGACCATATACTTTTAACTTTGACTTCATTACTCTGTAATGAGCTTGTTGAAATAATTCTGCATGTACTGGGTAAAAGCTTTCTTGTACAAATGAAGTCAAGACAGATTAAAACACAAATTGAACAATAATACACTGTAAATATAAAAATATATTATTGGTTTTAGTTTGAAATGAAATATAATGTAGACATCCAATCTAAAAACAAGGAATAAAACTTGAAAACATACTCAAGTGAATTTAAAGACAAAAATCTTCTATCAAAGAAGGACAAAGAGTTTTGTTAATCAATTGTATCATGTATTTAAGGAAAAATAACAACCACAACATAAGACAAAATATTTAGGCATTAAGAAAGGAAATACTTCCCACTGTATTTGACAAAATAACATAACTGAAACAAACTAGAAAGTGTGGCCTTCCACATGGAGGTAACCATAAACTTCCACAGGCCTGAACATTGATTTAAATTCTTTAGTTTTATAATTTTCCATTTATTCTGTGAGGCTTTCCTGCATACATACATTTTATTTTGAATGCATCTATTCTCGATCCTTCTTATACTTCCTCCAGAATTCCTTTTGCTTTCATGTCACCTCACCGAAGTTAATCTCCTTTAAATAATGATGATAACCCAAATGTGCAGGCATTTAAAGTCATCTAGTGAAGCATGATCAACCTCAGAACACATACCTAAGAAAAACTGACATTTGTATTCCCATCAGATACCAACTGCTAATAGTACCTCAGGCATGAGAGAGGAGATCTGAACTCTGTTGCCCAAGCCAGGCTGTCACTGCCTGATAATCTTATTCAGGTCCAGAACTGCTGGGAGTAAATGAGTCCAATAACTTTGATATGTCCAGGGAACACCATTTCACAGAAGTTCTCCTGATCTCTAGCTCCTGAAATTTTGCGGCCTCCTCTTCTGTGATTTTCCAGAGGTTGTGGGGGCAGGATGTATAATAGAGATGTGTCAGTTGCAACTGAATACTACATATACATTTCTTCCATGAATTTGAAACTACTGTGAGTCTTTGAATTAACCTCTGTCTAATGTAAAAGGAAAATTCTCTGATGGGGATTGAATATGATTCTCCTAAAATTTTGGCACTCATTAATATGCAAAGGCTATTATATGTTTTGGGAGAAGAATATTTTTTTCTGTCAGTGTAGAATAGCCTTGGAATTTTGATTAAGGTTGCATTGAATCCATACATTACCTGAGGTAGGGTAGAATTGTCATTGTAACAAAATTGGTTCTCCAAATCGTGAAAATATTAGGTTGTTTTACCTTTTACTATCTTCCAGGATTACTTTCTTTAGTATTATAAAATTTCCAACATAGTGGTTGTTCATTAATTGCCATGACTTTCCTCAAGGTACTATGACTTGTGATACATAAGCCATATAAGACATTTTATCCCCAAGTTGCTTTTGTTCATGGTGTTTCATCATAGTGACAGTAATCCAAGCTAAGACACTGCATAATGAACACCATTTCATTTTGCCAAGCCTTGAGTGATAGTTTAGTATAGAAAAAATTTAGTGGGTTGAATTTTCCCCCAAATTTCTGAATCATTGTTCCATTGTTTAAAAACATCTAGTACTATTTAAGAAGATAATGTAAGCAACAATGTATCTTTAGAAATAACCTAGAGTTTTATTTGTATTAGACAAACTTATAATGCATTCAGTATCAAAATCACCACATAGTTTTAAAATTATAACTGGATATTTTTATTTCTAGATTTAGAAAACAGGTCAATATTAATTCTTATCTTGAGAATTAACATAACTGTCTTGTCTAGCCTCAATAGAAGAGAATGCACTTAGTCCTACTGCAACTTAATATGCTAAGGTGGGTTAATATCCATGGGATATCTACTCCCAGCAGCTCTGAGGAAATAGGCAGATGGGTGAGGTGGCAGGGGTTAGGTGAGAGGGAGGAACTGGGAAAGAAGAAGGGAGAGAAAGCTGACATGGGGGTGTAAAGTAAATTAATTAAGGAAAAAATTGCCTTTGTGTTAATTTTGTTGATCTTTATACTTCATTATCTTTACTGCAGTTAGTTTAAAAAAAATGATGGCTTTGTTATCAAAGAAGTTCTTGATAGCTGCTTTTGTTTCAACCAAAACATGAGTTAAATCAGAATCCTTTGTTTGGGTTTATTTGATTATAAAAGAAGGTTCTGAATGCTTCTCAATAGGTTAATAGGTAATGTAAACTGTACCAGATACTCACTATGGAGATTAGAGGAGTGTGCAAACTGATGGGAAGGTTTACTGATTAGTGAGATTTCAGACTTCTTACAGTCCTCCATTTTTATTTATTTATTTATTTATTTATTTATTTATTTATTTATTTATTTTTGATACTTTATTCACATTTCAAATGTTTTCCCCTTTCCTGGTGTCCCCTTTGGAAACCCTCTATCCCATCCTCTCCCCCTGCCTCTATGAGGGTATTCCCCCACCCACACACCCTGACATTTCCCTATACTGGGTCATCTAGCACTCTCAAGCCCAAGGGCTTCTCCTCCCACTGATGGCCAACAAGGCCCTTCTCTACCACATATATGGCCAGCACCATGGTTCCCTCCATGTATATTCTTTGGTTGGTGGTCCAGTCTCTGGGAACTCCAGGCACCTGACCAGTTGACACTGCTGCTCCCTCCCTGGGAGCTCCAAACTTCCTCAGCTCCTTCAGTCCCTTCTCCAACTCCTCCACCTGAGACCTCACACTCAGTCAAACAGTTGCTGTGAATTGAATCATGGGTGTTCTGAACTTTGGGGCTAATATCTGATTATCAGTGAGTACATACTGTGTTTGTTCTTTTGTGACAGAGTTACCTAATTCAGGATGGTATTTTCAAGTTCCATCTATTTGCCTGCGAATTTCATGAAGTCATTGTTTTTAATAGCTGAGTAGAATTCCATTGTGTAAATGTACCACATGTTCTGTATCCATTTCTCTGTTGAGGGACATCTGGGTTGTCTCCAGCTTCCGGCTATTATAAATATGGCTGTTATGAACATAGCGCAGCATGTGTCCTTATTACATGTTGGAGAATCTTCTGGGTATATGCCCAGGAGTGGCATAGCTGGGTCCTCAGGTAGTATTATGTCCAATTTTCTGAGGGTCTGCCAAACTGATTTCAAGAGAGATTGTATCAGCTTGCAATCTCACCAGCAATGGAGGAGTGTTCCTCTTTCTCCACATCCTCGCCAACATCTGCAGTCACCTGAGTTTTTGATCTTAGTCATTCTGACTGGGGTGAGTTGGAATCTCAGGGTCTGTGCACATGTGTACATTTCACATTGTGTACATGCAAACACCTTCTCCCAAACCTCCAAGGAGTGATACAGGACAGATTCTGCTTCTCTTAGTTCATTCACATCCATAATTGTTCTTGGCTGTGACCTCCTGCTCAATGTTTAGCCACTAACTATGCACTGAGGCTGCTTCCTTGCATCCCTCTCTGTATATGCTTAAGGCCATTTGTTTTCTTCTTTCATTAGAGGCTATGACTTTTAAAACTACCTTCACTTTAGCAGTGTCGATTTTACAGAAGGGAAAATTATATTTATCATTCATTTACCTTCAAAAAGTTTTTTAAGATTACAGAATTCACAAAAAATTTGTGAAAAGCAATAATGTAGTTTTGAACCTATAGAAAGAAGATGGCAGTCTATGCAATTTATTCTTGTTATAATGTATACCACTTCCCTAAGGATATTTGATAAGTTTCTTTGTATACAATAAATATTAATATTATTAAATATTTTCTGTTCCATAGCCTGTATTTTATTATTTATTCTTCCCTTACCATATTATCCTGTGGATTAACTTCATATTTTCATGTAGATCATTTTATTTGATATCCTTTTTCTTTTTACTAATTTTCTTACACGTTCAAATAGTATCCCAAAAAAGAAATTCTGGTAACATTATATTTTGTGTTTTAACCCTATGCTGTTAAAAAGACAAACATGGCTTTTTGTGACCTTTTTGAGCCCTTCTATATTATGATATTTAGAAATACTGTCTGGCTGAATCCAACATTCATCTATAATACAAAAGTTGCTGTCTTCCAAGGAAAGACTGTGCAGAGGTCGTATTCAGAGTCTATAAACATACCATAACTTATTCTATATGTTTTTATTTAAATATTTTGGAGATTTTTCTTTTGTAGATATTAGACAATGCCCACCATAAATATATGAAGTTCTTGGTAAAACACGAATTTCTCATAATTGTCAGTTAAATATGTCATCATGTAGCCCAATAATTCCCCCCTCTACTGAGCCTTCTACTGTTGATTTTATGGTATGTTTGGATGCTATATTTTATTCCTAACTTTGTAAATCAAACATTATGTAATATGTTATCATTTTGATAAGGTATTCAAAATATCTTAAGGTGGTTCAGAAGAGTAAATATAAGGACAATATATGAATTTATGTGTCTAATACCTTCAGAAGTATTTCATACTAAGGTAAAAGGAATCAACACACATACCCTCTGCTTAATTGTTGCAAATACTAGTACCACAGGGCTCATGGATATGAAGATTAGTCTTAACTCTCTTATGAGGTTTTGTGTTTTGAATTGTGACCTTAGCCCTGAAGAAAATTTATGTACAAATATCAACTGTATACTAATCATACCATCTTTCAATATAGCAGTCATTTGTTTTCTTTTACAATTATATAATAGATAACAGTGGTGGGGATAAAAATCAGAATTGATAATTTTCAAGTCTACAGGGTGAAGGTATTGTATGGGATACCAATGTTAACTGTGAAAACACTGTCAGGATGCATCAGAAAGGCTAGTCTACACATTAGAGTTATAAATAAGCTTCGGCAGTTGTATCTGACACTGACATGCTCTGTCACGTTGATCATCTTAGTGTGATAATAAAGGGAAGCTCATCCCATTTGCTCACTTTAATTATATTTTGTTTTCAACATTAAGTTATCAGCATTTTCCATGGAATCAAACATAATTCTGAGGCATCATTGTTAAATCCAAACAGTATTATGTGAATATATAACAAAATAGTCATGTTTCTCATGTTGGAAAAGTTCTAATTTTATTTTCTGAAAATAGAACTGCTGTGTTATAGTGCACAATCTACTCATTACTAACTGCAGTAAATATATATATAGATATTAAAACTGATATTTTATTGGTATTGTTATCAATTTGGATAGTATAATCAAAAATATCTTTGTAGTTTTAGTTTTAATTTATACTTTTTTGGCTGTGGAACAAAATTTTAAATGCTTTTTGGTTAGTTATGTGTGTAATTTCAAATAGACTATAGGTTAATTATAGCTTAGCATTAGACAAAGAATTCCTTAGATAAATTATTTTATACTATTTTTGGTCCTACATCCATATGTATAATGCAAATATATATTTAATCATAACAATTTATTTCAGTTTTTTCAAGTACAGATTTTATGTGTGTATGTGTGTGTCTGTATGTGTATATTTATGTCTAGTCTATTCCCTGTTTTATTATCTGTTTTTTGCTCTTTGATGATATTAATTGAAGCTCACTCACTTAATCCATAACCAGTACATAAATTGTCTTTTGGTTAAGATAAACATAATTCATTTGTGATTGAGAGTACTGACCAAGAAGGGTATATTGTAAAACTTTTAAAGAGTCTCCTATTTATAGATAATATGACTTACTAAGAATGATGTCAACATCTTTATTTTATAGCATGTCAAATTAAAATTATTCTGATTGAAAATTAAGCATAATATTTGAAGAAAACATGTGGGAAGAAAAGGAAAACATCCCATACCATGGGATCTCCAACAAAACTTTTCCTGTATTATCTGGTGTATATGAATTAATTGTGAAAATGAGCCACTTCATTTATAATCTGAGAATATATATTATATTTTTCAATAAATTAACATCTGCAGGTCCCAACCAATTTGTAATTGCAGCATGTGTTTATGTGTGTTTGTTATTAATGTATTTTTATCTCTAGTAGTATTGATCCTATCAGTCATCATTACTTTATAATTAAGGGAAGTAGAGATATGTGAGAGAGAGGTAGGTGTGAGAACTGTTTTGGGTAAGACAGATTAAATATAACTTGCATTAGCAATTATTGGATATCTATGTAAATACTGAAGGCAAAATTAAAAGACCTTAATATTTTAGAAAAATGATTTCTGAATGGAAAGCTAAAATAGCTTTTACTATTTCAGAGATGATAGGAATTTATGTCCTGATTCACTCTCTTCCAACAGAGCTGACAGAGTCCAGGGTGGGAGCTAAATGTGACTGGCCTGTGATAAGAATTGGGGAAATAGAAAAAGTAATTGCTTTAGCAATGATCGAGTTTGGAAGTGATGGGTTCCTTCAGGTGTATTTGGCAACCTTTCTCTGCTGGAACATTCTTCTGACCTTCTCCGAGGTCAAATATCTTCATGTATGGAGGTGCAAGTAGTTCAGATACCTGCTACTCTCCAAAATATTAAAACTTAACTCCAGTCATCCCATTCTGAACCCAGAGTTTTTCTCTCTGTGTCCTTGAGTATGAGGTGAGGAGAAACTCTCTCCTAAAGCTTTTCCTATCAGAAAGTCTTCAGCATCTAATGAGGTCAGTCAACTTCTGAAAAATAACCTGATAGTACCCATTACTCAGCGACCTATCAGCCTTTAGCTCTTTTGCAGCAGTGATAGCAATGTATGTTCAGGGCAAAGAAATGCCAATTTTTATGTGACAGTTCAAGAAGAGAAGCAAAATATGTCAACAAAGATGTAGGTCAAATCACTTGTATATAAATATCGTTTTGCTTGTCAGCCTACCACACATGCATGGTGAAGCAATAATTTACTTGACAGACTTACAATGTATTGCACTAACACTTGAATTTTCAGGAAAGGGAAAAGTATTTTGTCCTCAGGCACTCACACAACAGGTGGTCTAATTTTTGCTTGTTGACTCACAATAGGTGTTTGGTGATTTCCTCTCTGACCTGAATCGATTCTCAAACTGACAGAGTAAAGTAAATCATGAACAAAAACAGCAAAGAATGTGCTTCCACTAGCAAGGTCAGTGTAAATTACGGAGAATTTATGACGTTAGGTGATGGGTAGTGTCCTAATGCTTTTGATTAAGTAGGAATATCAGAACATCAAATTCTGTTGTTTTACACATACACACATTTTAGCCTAACTTTAAACATTAGTATGTATTGCTTCCCTCTCCTGACACTTGGATAGTTGCACAACTAGCTACTAAGGAAGTTCCTGCTTCAGTCTAAAAGAAACTGGGTTCTCATAGAGATAGCTAGCACTTCCTCTGACAGAGCTGCTAAATAGCCAATGTCATTAGGGTCTGATTCTTCTCCAGACAGCAACCTCAAAAGTTTGCCTGTGACTCTGGCTCCATTTGATTCGACATATATGCGTATTATTATGCATTAATTTACACACACACACACACACACACACACACACACACGTGTGTGTGTGCTCGCCCGAGCATGTGTATTTCTCCCCCTAAGGAATGTGATTATATTTCAACTGTGGGGTACTGTCTGTTGCTTAGAGAGTACTATCCAATTCACATACTAGTTACTTACACTAATCGTAATTTGTTTATAGCTCTGTTTCCTAACTTAACATTTTTCTGCAGTCATCATTACGATCATTTGCTTTTGAGACATCTCACTATGTAGGGAAGGAAGAGTTTGAACTTTGCAGCTCTTGACTTAGATCTGACTCATGTCTCAGTGATCTTAGAGTACTCAAAACAACTTTTAACTTATACTTTAATTATAGCCATTATATTTGCCTAAAGCTTTATGTAATATATAATTACATCATTAGCTGGGAGTCTACTATAAATATTTACGTCCTTGGTAGTTAAGAAAATTGAGTAATTAAAACAAGATCATTCAAACTGAGATAAATTCATGCAACTCACTATTTTCGTTGGCAAATAAACTTGGCCAAATGCGTATTTTATATTCAGTTTATTCATGTTAGACATAGGCAAGCAACAACTACTTTATATGATTAGTTTTATTGCAATTAATAAAAATTAAGCAGAATTACAGCTCAAGTCTGTCAACAGGCGACAAATCACAGTAAATGAGTCATTTGGTTATTTCTATGCTTTGAGTTCTCAAGAGTTCAACCAGCTGAAGGATTCACTTCACATTGAGTGAACCAAACATGATAAAATTATCTTCTTAAAACTGCCTCATAAATGTGATCAATCTTAATATCTGAACTGTGTAATCTTTAATATTGAAAACAGATGAGATTTTGCACTCAAGTCTAGTATTTTTAACGTGCATATTTGTCATACAAATCATCTGGGATAGAAAACAATCATAGCATTAAAGATGGTATTTTATATATTTTCTTCAAAACAATGGATGATAGCAATCTAAAATGCAAACTATTGGATTATCAGATCAAGATATTTGTTTTTCTGATTTTTCTTTCCTGGCTAATCATGGATTAAATATATCCACATAAAATAGCTTTCTACCGAGTATAATATTGCCAAAAGAACTTGAACTCTTGACCAAAAATATATGCATTGACTGAATTTAAAGTTTTTTTTTAATTATGCCAAAAGCAAACTAAATCTTAGAAATATAAGAAATACAGACCTTATGTTCAGTGATTCACAATGTAATAAATTTAAACAAAGTGAAAAATTCAAGAAGAAGCACTTAACACCTTTGAGTACTCAGCGTCTGTCATGAAGACATATTCAGAAGCTTTATAAAATGACTTTTAATATTTTTGAACGTACAATTTCATTTTTCTTTACTCCATCACATGTACTCTCCACCTCTATCATATTCATGACTTTTTATGATATATATGTATATATCATAAATGGATACATATATACATACATATAATCATGCTTCTTCTAAGTAAATTTTATATATATATATATATATATATATATATATATATATATATACAGAGAATGAGAGAGAGAGTATATAGTAAAGAAAATGTGTGTATAATACATATGTTTGTGTGTGTTACCAAATACATAAATACAACATGTTTAATTTTTATGTTAGTTATAATGTTAGTGTGTGATGTCAAGGATGACCAGTTCATATCAATAATCAATTTGCAGAAAGCCCTCCCTGAGAAGACCATTTCCCCACTTTTAGCACACTCCAATGACCTTTTGTTTTGTCTAATTTTTGAGGCCCCATGAGGCTTGTCCCTTCCATGTTAGCACATCGCTTGATGTTAACATTGTTCCAGTCTTATTTAGGCATCCACGTTGATGAGCTGTCATGGCTGCAATCTCCTGACATTTCTAGGAGAATTAATCTCACAGAATACTTCCCATTTCTGTAGCTTTTATAATATTTCTTCCCCATCTTCCTCAGTGTAGGAATTTTGACTGGGCACCTCACTGTCTCTTCTTCTTTCCATTTAGTTATTTGGGGTTTTATGAGATGGGCTCTGTCTATTGAAAAGATATGGGTTATTTTTCTTTTACTATTTCTTTGGCTGTGGCAGTTGGAGCCTCATCTCTAGGATCTATACCTTCACTAGCCCCACATGGTTGGCTAGGTTTCCCTTATTTAAAAGGCATACCATGTGCTTCCAAGTTCCTAGGAAGAATAGAGAAAAGACCCTATTTTAAAACATCACCTTTTATTTAGAAGAAGCATGATTACATATGTGACATCAAGTCATAACATAAGAAAAATACATGGCATTAAGAAAGATTTGCTGTAAAACCTACTTATATGCATGATGGGTAAAGTTTTTTAGGAGTTCAGGGGAAGATGTTCTCACTAACCAAAATAAAGCCAGAGTTCTTAAACAGAGGCTGAAGCCCTTCACCCATGTTTCACAGAAAGAATTTTCATGAACTTACAAGCTCATAGTCATATACATTTTCCACTCAGATTTTAGTGGTCCTGCATGCTATTCACTAATTGAAATCACAGGCATAATTATAGCTATTTTTCCATTCAGTCTTCATTCCTGTAACATTTCTTAGTATCTGACATAAGCACAGTTGTAATGTCCACCTTAGAGACATAAATTAAAGGTAATATGACATTTTGTACACCCCCTTGGAGTCAAAGATGTGCTCATCTGATGAACCAAAGATAGGTTCATCAGAAACGATGCATATAGCTGTATTTAGGCAGTCTGTTGACAGAACATATCTGTATATCATTCGCCCACCCATTCAAAGGAATTACCAGTGAAGTCAGTTGGTGTGCTCAAATCAACATGTTAAGTGGATATCTCCTTGAATAAATATCCAAAATGTATATCAGCCATGTGAAGGAGAGTGGATTAATTAGGTAAACTAATTAAACATGGTTCATAGTTTGTCTGAATTGATGTTAAGTCATAAATACTGGTCTATCAAATAATGAAAAAATATTATTATAAGATATTTAACTAAAACAAGTAAGTAAAACATTAAAACACTTATGGTAAAATGGATGGATTATTTCTGAGAGAAAAAATATTTTTAAGTATTTTTATATTTGACTTATTGAAATTTCTACTTTTTATTTTTAACTTTATCATAAATTCTATCATTGTTGTTTATAAATATTATTTTAGTAACAAAGGGAATGTGGCTCGTGCTTCATTTTATAATGCATAATGACCATATTTGACATGTGTTTTAAACAACTCTAGATTTTGAACTTGTTGAAACTTCATCCCAATCTGAGGCACTGAGTATGAAGATAAGTGCCACAGTAGTCTGTACTGTGGCTTTGGGAAGGGATTAAATATAGAATATCATGGTGGAGGCTCCATAACTAAATCCTACATTAACAGAAGACAGGCACACATGTGCATCTCCTACAGACCTTGGGGGATTGATGTCCAACTCTGAATGTGGACCTTGTGAATTGTTCCTTCATGGTTGTTGTGACTAAATAAACTCACTTTCTTTTTAAGTGACTTACACTTACATATCATGTTATTGCAACAGAAATGGAAGCATAAAATATTAATGATTTTAACAAACTCATGCTGATACGAGGTCATTGTCATATTTTTTTGCAACATTTTTATCATTTCATGGAAGCTCCAGATCAATTATTATTCCTAAATTATCTCTCAGTGTACCACTCCAGTCTTAGGTTACCAGAAGCCTAATTTTCATTTCTGATATTGATTTGACATACTTAGTCTACATAAATAGGTAAAACTGTAACATTGACATCATTTTGAACAGCTTTTAAAAATGTATTTTTATTTAAAGTATCATTATATATGTTTATGCATATATATATATATATATATATATATATACATTAAATACATGTATATAATTTTAATACCATCCACACACACTAGTTTTATTTGAACTTGACATAAGCTAGTCATTTGGAAAGAAGGAACCTCAACAGACTGGCCTTTAGCAAATCTGTGAAGTACTTTATCGATTGATGATTGATGTGGAAAGACTCAGCTAACTATGAGCTGTGCCACACTTGGGATGGTGGTCCTTGATACCATAAGAAAGCAGGCTGAACAACTCATGGGAAGAATCCAGTAAATGGTTTCCCTACTTCAACAGCATATAGAGCTACAATAGTAACATATTTATTTGGAATTTATCCCGTATGTGTCAACCAGAATTAGATAAAGTTAAATGTAAAGTATCACAGGCAAGCAAAACACAGCCTGAGATTAAAGCCTCATTATAAATAACTAATGTATTATGTAAATGGTCTTACTGTGGATAATATTGGCTACATTCTACATAAAGTTTATTGAGTACCAAAATTACAGATTATACCAACTAGTATTGAAACTTTAGTCAGGCATTTATGATGAGTTATAGTTAGACAGCATTGTTGGGGTCTATTGTATATAGTGAGTTCTCTGTGGAAATTCAGTAATATTTATTCTTTCAGATAGAATAAACAATAACAATAATGATATAGCTAATATTTACTATGTGCTTAATATACCAGGAAGTATTATGTGTGATTTTCAGGCAATTGCAATTTTTCTATATAAGCACCTTAAACTCTAGAGACCCCTCACACATGTTGACAGGTACTTGGGTCTCTCACTTTATTAGTATACATTTGAATGTTTGTATATTTTTACTCTAAGAAATGATATTATTATTGATTGTTTTTCATGGTGAAAATATGTTCATGAGGAAAAGATGAAGGTGTCTCCAGAAAATAAAATACTTCTTCAAAACATAGCATAACTGTAAAATAGCATAATGCAGGTGCTGGCTACTCCTCCAGAGGTCCAGAGTTCAATTCCCAGTACCATATCATGCTCACAACTGATGATAATTGTAGTCCCATGTGATTTAATGACCTCAATTGCTTTGCAGAAATACATAATGATAAAGTACATATATACATCAAATACATATATAAATCTTTAAAGCAAAATAAAACAGCATAATACAGAAAATGCACCCTCAGGTGTTTTTAAGTGTTGGTTACCAGTAGCATAGAATTTTAGGAATAGAAGTGCCAAAATCATTCTTTTTAATGAGATGCCATCATGTTTAAGCTGAGATGGGGTAAGATGAAATCCTTTTTGTATGTCTTGATTTTACTCAATTAAATACCATTTTGTACTCATTAATTCAAATATAACATTTTTGTTAAAGTAATAAAAAATAACAATGATGATTTGTATACATATAATATATAAATAAATAGGTATTTATGAGATAATGTGGACCAAATATATGAAAAACATGTTTTATCAGTGTTTAAATATCTATTACTTAGACATACTGTCTTAGAAATAATATTGTATATTTTATATAATAAATATATTTATATATCTTTTAAATTATATATATACTTATACATATAATTATATATATATTTATAAATATGTATATATATATATCAGCTTTTTCTTTTCAGAAAAAATATAATTATTCCTCTGGAATGAGAAAATCATTCTTTTCATCCTATGTTTTCCTAAATACTATATCAGTTTGGTGGAAAAGAATCAATGAAGAAAATATAAAGGTGTTAAATCCTTGGTCTTTCAAGACATTATGATAACTAAATATATAGAACATGATATTGGTTTCTTTAAGCATGATCATTCATTGCCATCACAAAAAACAGTATCATAGCAGTTGCATACATGAGTACTTGCCATTCACATTCCATTATAATTCACAAAAAGGGAGATCTGTTTTGTATCTGCCAGTAATTATATTTTGACTAGAACAAGAATAAGAAGATTAAGAGCATTAGTATCTAAAATGCAAAGTATTATTATTTTATTACCTTCTTTATACTGACTTGTAATCAGTACTCTCAAGTAATCATTAAAATATTAAACATTTTAATGACTAAAATATAGTCTATAGTCAAAGCAATTTACTGTTTATACATAGTTAATAATTACTCCGTAATAAGTATACCATCTAACATACTTAAAAAAAAAAACAAACAAAACATTTCTGTAATGTTAAATAATTCATTTTATTCCATTTATTCCTTTAACAGTGTATTTGAGAATTTAATGTATTCAGATATCAGTACACTTGAATAGACTATTATAATTTTGTGGGTACATATCTTGGAGAAGCAATTTATTAAACTAATCATCGAATGATGGCTACAATACAAATGTCATTACTTGTGTCACTACTCACCAACAAAATGAAGTGTCAACCATACATCCATATACAATGTGATGGAATAGAAAACATACCATTGTGTGAAATTAAATGACAGTTATTCGATGTTTTCATTTCATTTTATATTATTGAACAATTTCTAAGATCTTATTTACAAATTAAATTCTTGTGGTAATCAAATTAGACTATTACCAATACAACTGCTTTCAGTCAGCTTTGCTACTGATAAACAGCATGATATCAGGATTACTCTGTTCACTGATGTTTGCATCCAAGTTAGAAATGATTGTTAAAATTTGAGTAATGTCAGGAGAACAGAAAGGTACTATGTGATGATGGATTACAGAGGGTTCTTCATATAGAAAATCCTCCCTTCCAAATGTATCTACTTTCAAAACCAGGAGAAGTATGGACATACCTATGAATATATACATATACATCTTATTTTTTTCTTAAGCACCATGTCATTTGGGTGGAAAAGAAGCATGAAAAAAATATAAGGTATTTAGAAGTTTCAATTTCAAGCTCTAAGACTATGTACTTTAAAAAATTAATATCTTGGCATTTCTCTTTGAACTCCATATTGGTGTTCTGTTTTAAGGTAATTGATTTAATAATTGATTACATTATGAAATTTTATAAAAATAAAGTGAAATATTCTCTTTTAAATTACTATGTTTCTTTTAAATTCGTTGGAATGTTTTTCTTACGTAGAGGATATTAAGAACAGTCTGCCTTGTTATAATAAATTAAGGATCAAGTAAAGAAAAAAAGATGATATGTGTCTGTCTTCACAGATAGAGCCACATGGAGGAAACATGAATGATGAA
Source organism: Rhynchomys soricoides (assembly GCA_019843965.1). Classification (NCBI taxonomy): domain Eukaryota; kingdom Metazoa; phylum Chordata; class Mammalia; order Rodentia; family Muridae; genus Rhynchomys; species Rhynchomys soricoides. Next base: position 8,624,332 of record JADRCH010000087.1, read on the forward strand.
TTAGAAAGCACAAGGCATGACATGTCTCTCTAAAGGAAAACATGCAAAAATGCAAATCCTCTGTAACATTTACATAATGCATATGACTTATATATCTGTGTATTTAACAGTTCATGAATAGTGACTTACAAAGATAGAACATCTTACAAACCTCATAACATATAAGGGCTATGCTATGTGTACATGACATCCAATCATGTATAGATATACAGTCCACTTGCTTATTTCATATATATTTTCCTCATCAGTTTTAATTACTCTCTGAGCTATAATGCAATAAGAATAGAATGGATTTTTGGCAAGTTCTTCCCCTTTTCTAACTCTCCTATGTTTAGAGATCACAGGACCGTTTAGCTTTACCAAAGCAAAACACAATTACAACAGCAAAAAATATGTCATTAGGTATTATGTCTGCATTTCTGCATATATCAGCAAAGAAAATTGAATTGATATTTATTTCTTAGTATTCCAGAATCTGTGCTTCAGCATAGCTGAGTGATTTCATGGCTCTATTGGCCAGTTGGCATGAATATTTTATCACAATCTTACTAGTACCTATTTTTGAGAGTTTTGTGCTCTCATTTAATAGAATTACAAATTCCTGTTAAGCTGGAAACTGATACTGTGGTTTATTATTTCACAACTAAAAAATTAAGACACTTCTTATAGCAAATATGACTGGCTACCTATTGGTCTGTTAATCTAAGAACAGAATTTAATGTGTCTAATTTCTGTAAAGTTCATGCAACAAAAAATATCATTCATACCATGTTTGCTAAGATATACCAGTCTCTGGCAAAGTTACCATGTAATGCAATGGTTTAAAAAATTGTCATGTACACATGTAGAGACAAGTATGTGTTGAATGTGCACTATGAATGTCAGGCGATGATGCGATTCTGCATACCCAGAGGGTTGAGAATTTTGCCTAAAGAAGTGATATGTGACATGAGAAACAAAACACACAAAAGAAGCCAACCATGAGGAAACATGGGAGAGGAACAAGTCACACTACAGGTACAGAAGTGCATGTGTTCACGAGCAAAGGAAAGACTGATTTCTAGGAACAGAAAAGTTGTAACTGAAATTCCGTGACACAAGTAAATATCAATGAAGCTATAGATAAAGCAATGAGACTGTGGCAGTTCTGCTACTCACATGCCCAGGCAGAGTCTATTTAGGGAAAAGAAGAATGACTGAAGCCAACTCATCAGCAATTAGACAATGGGCATATATGAGGCCAGACTAGGGAAGACAAGTTAAAGGTACAGAGGAACATTAAGCAGGATGATACTGCAGGAAGAGAAGAGTCAGAAGAGAATATTTACCAAAGGACATCAGAGGAATACTGTAGATGGTAATGTAGAGAAAGTAAACTAAAAATGGTCTGGGAAATTAAAAGAAATGACATACATTCCACATATACTCCAGTGGCCTCAAACTTGCTGTTTTCTTACCCATAAAATCTACAAATTTAAAAGAGCCAAACGTTCTGCTTCTCTGCATATTTAGTCAAACCCAGATTCTTCCTCACGCAACAGCCATCAAACACTGTTCTTCCAATCTGAAGACATTGCCACCAAGCTTCTGTGTAAACAAACTCTTCTGTCTCTCATTTCCCGTTACCAGTGCTCCGGGTGTGTTATCCGATGATTTTCTTAGTAGAGACATTTATGGTGATTATTCCCACGAGACAGCATTGTTCCCATATTGTTCCCATTGACTGATGTAATTTCATCTGCAGCACATGGAGTGTGAGACTGGCCCAAAGTGCCTGCTGAAGAGGTTTATTTCCACTCCTGCTGCATGCGCTCTTGCTCACAACTTGGCTGCTTTTCTCACATGTCTTTGCTTTGAGACCTCCAATGACCTCATCTAAACTTTGGGGAGCCTCTCATTGGTTTCTTCTCTCTAGCAGGGACAAAACAAATTATACATGCAACACATACAGAACATCATATATGGAACAACATTTACATAGAAACCACAAAGAGCCCACTGATGAGAAAGACAAAATACGGACAACTATGATTTCACCAAGAAAATGTGGCTTCATTTGCTTCTTTCTAACTCATATAAAGTCCCTCTATGTAGCTGTGGCTATCACACTTTTACATGCAGCATGGGTTGTATGATTTCTGACATTCTATCCTATTAAAGGAAGGAAAAGGAAATACAAGTAACTGAGAAGCTAAAATTGTGTAATTAATTAGATACTGCTTGTATGATGATTGTTAGATTTACTGTTTTAAGAAGCTTAAGTATTAAAATTCCTTATGCCTTTAAAAATTGTCATTGCAGTACTAGACTGAAATGTACACATAGGTTCCACTATTTCTTGTACAGTATCATTGTATTCTTTTTACACCCTAAGCAAACACCTCACACTATGGCACAGGAATCAACTAGTATATTGTTAAGCGAGCAGAATCTACTTCTCTTTTCTGGATCTATTAACAGGGAACTGCTTTTTCTTAAAGATCATGTAATTTGCATGCAGCTCGGATTTGAAAAATGCTGCTCTCTATATTGTCCCTGTCATTGGAGAGCAAGGTGTAGTTTTGCTGTTGAGTAATGACATATCCAACCTCATTCCCACTGTAATTCCGGCTGAAATGTGGAAACCACAAATCCTACAGTGATGCACTGGAGGTTAATATCACTGTGAACCTGCCATGCTGGCCGCGGGTCTGCTTTGCCCACAACAAGGCTTTATGTGCAGCACATCCGAATTCAGGGAGCCAAAGCCATCTCACATTGCTTCTGCATTTTGTCACCTATAGAGATTTGCATTTAGCAATTTAGCTCAGCGGTGCTTGTTACTAAAAAAAAAAAAAAAAATGTCCTCACCAGAATTTGTGAAAAACTTATTTTGCTTTACAATATTTAGAATAGCCAGCAGGAATGCAAACAGGAAAACCCCATTTTTGAGCTAATGTGATTTATCACAAGGGTATGATTGGAAAGAGCTTTGCCTGGCAGGAATCTGATTTTATTTGTTGGCATTGTGATTTTCCCAGATTGAATTATAATCTTACATTAATTTTAACCTCATATATAATATGTTCTTTTTGAAATAAGTATTATTTTCTAAACATAATAAATTCAAATACTATTAGAATAATTTCTGAATATTAGGTATTTGACCTTGATGTATATTTTATTCTTTTTCCTATCTCTTTTTATTTTAAGATTTGAATTAAAATATTTATTTATTTATTTATTTATTTATCTTTAATCTTCTTTCACAGTCCAGTCATTATTCCCCTCCATTTCCTCTGACAGTTCCTCATCTCATTCCTTCACCCAACCCCAGAGGATGTCCCACCCTCTCACACACCCCTATACCCTGCCAGGCCTCCTCATTCCCTGGGCCTCTAGTCTCTTAAGGGTTAGGTGTATCTTCTCTCACTGAGGCCAGACAGACCTCTGCTGTATATGTGTTGGGCCCTTGGACCAGCTCGGGTATGCTGCCTGGTTGGTAGTTCAGTGTCTGAAAGATCTCAGGAGACTAGGTTAGTTGAGACTTCTGGTCTTCCTATAGGTTCCCCTCCTCCTCAACTTCTTCCAGCCTTTCCCTGACTCAACCACAGGGGTCCCTGACTTCAGATCATTGGTTGGGTGTACTTTGACATATTTAGATAAGGTTGTGAGAGTGTCATTGTTTTATACAATATTAAATTGCAGGCTCAGCAGTTAAGAGCAAACACTAAAAACTATCACAACTAAATAGAGGAAAATATTAAATGACCTTTAAAGATATTATAAATTAAAACATCACTGTTTATTTCATAACGTTTCAAATACATTTGAAAAGGAGGATGATGATCCTCAAGAAACATAAATAATTTGGGGGGAATTTTTGCCTGCAAATAAAAGATCTTCCTTCTGAGTTACTCCACATGGTTTTCATAGAAATCTTTAGAAAGAAATATCATCATTCCTACATTAAAGTTAAAATTCTGAGAACAAAAAAAAAAATCACAAAATTGATTTTTTAAAAAAGTGATTCATTTCTTATTCTGAGGCTTATGGTGGCTGTTCTACTCTGGCACTTCCAAAACAGTGAAATATAATTACAAAGTACTGATATATTTTGAATTCTTTACATCTCTTTGTATAAAACATCAATACTTCCTGGTAGTTTTGTGTGAGCTTATGCCTTGAGTTATCAACAGTCCCAAGTGTATAACTGTTTGCTTAGTGTTTTTCTTAGCTGTGAGAAACACTTCCAACTTCAGGGATGTAAACAGCCGCCGACATAATAACCACTGTATCTCACATGGTTCAGTCTAATGCTCCTGCATTATTGACAATAATCTAATTATATCAGTAAGAATAATTGTGCACTTGAGTAATTCTTGTAATTATTATTAGAATTCTTTCATGTCTAAGCTCATAAGCACAGAAAGAATCAATAGTTCGAAAGTTTTAATCAAAGGCAGAAAGATTAAGTCCACAGCTAACCCCCATTCCCAAGGCCTTTTGCTCTTTATAATGTGTCTTTGTGGATTAAAAGTTAATGTGGTCTCTCAGTGATTGCACCATCAACAAATTATACACAGTGAGCTGAGGCTGGAGTTATTGGGATAGTTATAGTTGCTTATATTTGGTATATAAATACATAGGGTGATTCTCCAGAGTGCTAAGAGACACGGTCTTAATAATTCAGGAAAATCTTGGGAATACAATCTGTAAAAATACAGACAATCAATACAATATAGAGACTAAGAACAAAACAAATAACCTCCCGCATTATCCTAACTTGAATGTTTTGCTAAACTGTAGAAACTCACATCTTTGCAGATCAACTCTAAAGGCTATTAAATGCTGCAACGTGAAAGTAAGCATCACTGATTCTACCCAGGCCCAGCAGTACTGACACATGGGGCAATGTTTAGGTTATTTCCGTTGTTATGGGAAAGTAGCTTGACAGTTTAATGTGCTATTTAGTAAAAAAAAAGTCAGAAATCAACACCTTACTTGATAAGCAGGAGTCTCTCTTTATTCTTTCCGAGCATTTTCTCAGGAGGATGTGATAATGAACTGTGAAATGGCCAGAATGGGTGGAAGGAAAAAGGAATGTGGCTGATTCCTAAATACATAGTCAAAAGTTTAATTTCTCCTGCAATAATAAATTTGGCTTGTTCAAGATTTAATTTAATTTTAAGAGTCATAAAAATGTTTTAAATATTCATATACATTCATATACATATGAATGTATGCACACGCAGACACACACACACACACACACACACACACAGATCGTTGCTCTCCCCTGGGAAAACCTCCATCTTGACACTTTAAATCTCTGTGATTCTAGGTGCTTCCTCCCCCATTGAGGCCAGACAAGGCAGCCCAGCTAGAAGAACATATCCCACGTCCAGAAACAGCTTTGGGGATAGCCCCTGCTCCAGTTGTTTGGGATACACATGGAGTCTCAAGTTGTACATCTGCTACATATTTGCAGGGAGGCCTAGGTCCAATCCCTATTATGTTCTTTGGTTGATGGTTCAGACTCAGAGAGCCCCAAGGATCCAGGTTAGCTGACTCTGTTGGTTTTCCCATGTGTGTGTATGTGTGTGGTATGTATATACATTAGGCTTGAACCTGGAACCTTCCTCATGTTATATACTAGGACCCTAACTTTGAGCTAAATCCTCAGGAATATATAAATTATATATAGTAGTATGTAGCAATATATAGCAGTACATACCATACATATATATATATATATATATATATATATATACACATATACATAGTAATATGACTTTTAAACATATATACACATACATATGTACAGAAATGTACACTATGTAATAATTAAATATAAATAAGTATATTTGTCAGCTCCAAAATTAATTGATTCTTGATGGTAAGACCTCAAATATTTTTATTATTTTATTTACTTACATTCCAGTCATTGCTCCCCTCTCAGTTCCTCCTTCCACAGTTCCTCATCCTGATCTTCCTCCCTTTGCCTCCAAGAGGGTGCTTTCCCATCCCCCACTAGACCTCTCCTTTCCCTGGGGCCTCAAGTCTCTTGAGGATTAAGCATATCTTCTCCCACTGAAGCCTGGCCAGGCAGAACTCTGATATATTTCTGCCATTTTTAAAAAGTCAATATTCATCATTGCTTTTTATAGAGCCCTGCCCCAGAGCATCACACCAGATCGTTTTGCTCTCAACTGTAATTTGATACAAATCAGCTGCTGTCATCATAAACATATGGTGTTACAAAATGTGTAAGAGTCCCATACAGTACTCTGTAAATTACCAAGAATTACAGAATTATTTTAATTCTCCTGAGTAGCCTACCTAGGTGCTAAGGTTGTTAGAACTTTATGCTCCTTTCTCTCCCACTTCTATTTTATCTTTAGTTTTAATTAATCTCTCCATCTCTCTTCTTCACCCTTGCTAACTATTCCTAAGAGTTTCCTTGGATTTCTGCAGTTTTCTTTGTCTTGTTTTCAAGTTCCCTTCTCTAGTAAAATTATTCATTGAGTCTGCATGGGTATTCCGAGTCTAATTATTACAAAATCATCTGTTATATATTTCTTTGGCCAGTGCATAAATAAATTTATGCTAGGTATTATGCAGAATCATGCAAAAAGTTGAATATAATTACAGAACAAATTCCTTTGGTTTTCAGCTTATCAAAAATGTATTAAAACTCAAGAAAATACAGTGGAGTGTACCTCTTCCTATGAAGGGCTCAGAGCTGAGAAGTCATACTGTAAATGCTTGGTTCTGGAGGTTGTGCCCAGCTTTTCAGCACAGGAAGAAGCAACTCTTCTCAGTTGATAAGGCTTAAGGTGAAAATGGAGACAATTTCACTGAATATGAACAGAGTGAGTTTATGAAGAAAATACAGATGTTTAACACACAAATGAAGCCAAGTCCATAGAGAGAACTGAGATAAACAGGAGAATGTAATATAGCATAATACTTTTCCTTGAGTTTTATGAAAATTCCTGTTACATACATCTAGATTATTTGGCACATCTTAAAATGAAAAACACAGTAGGTCAATCTCCCAGTTGACATATGGAAAAACAAATCAGACATTTTCTAATTTCAAATATTTTTAAATAAATATGTTATTAACAGTTGTTTGTAAACTTTAATTATTTTATAGTTAAGTTGTTTAATCAGCATGAATTCCACCCCAAATCAGCATACAGTACTTACGTGGCCTTCTTCCACACTTCTCAGCTTTTTGTTCTCCCCAAATGCATGAAAATGATTTACTAGCATGAGATTTATTTATAAAATTAATCAAAATAATATTTGGTGAAGTTTTGCCCTAATGGGGTTAAAATATTAGATTTCTAATCACAATTGAGCTGCAGCAACCTTACAGACTCCAAAATATTTCATCCCCGAGTCAAATGTTGTCAGTCAACCACAAGTCATCTCCCAGAAATTGAGCTCCTGACTGAAGTCCTACATCAATTATAGAAGCTGAGGGAAATATTGCCATAGATTATATATGCGATAGTTTCTAGATCTGAGGGGGGAGCCATTTATACTACATTCTCATTAAAGCAGCTCTTAATCCTTATATCCTCATGCGCTGACATATGAGTCATTTTCAGAAATAAAAGAAAGTGCAGATGTAGCATAGCTCAGCATGCAAGAGAGGCGGTTGGATCTGAGTTTTATATTTCCTCAGGGACACGAGTCACTTCCTTGAATTTGGTTTGCATTGATCAGTGTTGACAGATGATAGATTAAATGCCATATCTAAACTCCAATTTTAAATTTTCTTATCGTAATGGGGAGAAAGTACCTAAAGAATGAGAGATGCCTGTGCTGATATGAAGGCAGAGTACAACACATTATAAATAAATGAAATAAACATACAAATACATGATTTTAGAAGCAACTAGACTAAAAAGCTATTTTGTGGCTAATTCAGACAGTAGTTCAAGAAATAACTTTAAAGGTTTTTATATGTTAGAGTACTGAGATGTAAAAAATAATCAGAAAATTTCTCCATACTCAAGGAGTTTGTGACTTTACCTCTGTAGGTCCAATACATTATACTCAAAATTGTCATCAACAACCAAATGTAGACAGTGTCTTCTCTGCTTCACAAGAGCAGAATAGTAAACTTGCAGGATGAAAGGTACCATACCTGCTCCTTGAGGAAACTAAACTTCTCTTGGCGTCATTTTTCTCAATTCTATGGAGGGAGGGGGTCATTCCTCTCTCAGAAATTAGGTGGCAGAGCAGGGAGAGTAGAGATTATCATAGAAAGGACAGAAATGAAAAGTTCCTAAAGTTATCGTATTAAGGAAAACATATATTAAACAGGTAAATTTTCAAACATATATTAAACAGGTAAATTTTCCTTTGCAGTAACACAAGCTATCTAGGATTCTCCTTAGATGTGGAATTCGTATTAAATTAGTATCTGCATTTTTATTTATCTTTATGGACTTAGACAATCCCATTGTGGCAGAGAGAATGTGTGATCAAGGATCTGTGTGAGTTTCAAATAAAAAAGAAAAGAAAATGCATCCAAAAAATGGAGGGGCACCAATATATATGATATAAACAGGTTCAGTGCAAAATAGGAAATAAACTATCAGATCATTATGAAAAGCTTATTTGCAGTGATCAATACTTTTTTCAAACTGTAAGGGACATTAGAGCTCACTTTCTTAAATTTTCTTGTCTTGCAAATGAAAAAGAAAAGAAATAGAAAATTTACTTAACCAAGTGTCATATTTGATTTATCATATGATAATCTCAATCTACACTGGAATTATCTATTGTTTATTATCTAGTTATCCAGTCTATTTTTGGATTGCTTTTTCCTGATTCCTTATTTTAAAAAATTTTTTGCTTGCCATAGGCATCAACAAAAACCCTTGTATCCCATTGCAATAAATAAATAAATAAATAAATAAATAAATAAATAAATTTGGAAGGAGAATATCTGAAAATTTTTCAGTGTGATATAATTGCAAACATTAACAAAAACTATAAGTGTTTCAATCTTAATGCTGATGCCATGTCACTCTAACTGTAATTAAAGATGGACATTACGATTTCCTATAATTTATACAACAATAGGAGCATCAGATGCACCAGGATGCTATAATGAAATCCTGGTGCATTTGAAGTCAAAATTTTGCAAATAATTCATCATACTTTACCCTGGTGACACATACTTATGGCTTGCAGGTGCACCATCTATTTCCTGAATATTCTTTTAAATTAATATAGGACAAGGTAAATCTATGTATGTATTTCAGTTCATATTATATATATAAATCACAGAAAAATGTTTCCAGACCAAAACAACCTTTATAAACTGTCATTTGTTTAGATATTAGATTTGGGATTTAAATGGAAGAAAATCTATGCAAAGAATAGTGAAATGTTCTTATACAAAGCACTGGTTAGTGTGCAGAAGGGAATTTCAATATGATCAAAATAAGTAATGACCTTTGGTAATTGATCTTAGGAGGTGGAAATAAGGTTTTCTTAACTGGTGTATAACAAAGATATGATGATTCAAATCAGATGACACTGAGCATAAGAATGCATTTCCAATACAATGCAAAAGTGCTAGAAACAGTAAATATCAAGTATGAAATGTACAGATTATATTCACCTCAAATTATGCTAATTTGAATTTTACATGGAAAGAGTAAACACTAATTAGTATTGTTATAGTCTATAGAGAAGGGTTAGTTTTCTCAATGAGAAGAAAACACCCAATATATTAATAGCCCTCATAAAGGCATATCTTAGTGAATTTCAATTCAAATTACCCAAAACAGTTTAGGAGATACTGGAGATATTGAAATAAATCAGGATTTTGGAAAACAATTATAGGAATGACTATGCTGGCCAAGCTGAATGATAGTTCTGCACCTGTATGTGAACGTGTGTTGGAATCCATAGATAGATAGATAGATAGATAGATAGATAGATAGATAGATAGATATAGATATAGATATGGATATGTGTGGCTATATAAATATGTGTGTATGTGCACGTGTGTGTGAGTGTGTGTGTTTGTATGTGAATATCAAGGTGTTTGAGTAAAGGTCAGAGGTTAACCTGAGCAATCTATGGGTTGTAGTTGGTCCTAAGGAACTCAGGTCATGAGACTTTAAGTAACATGCCCCTATCTGCTTCACTAAATTATGCTATTTCATTTATATTTTAATTCTATTTATAATAACAACTCTACAATTTATATATCATTTTATTGCTTTCATAAATTAAAGTACCTTACAATAATGAATATTAAGCATTTAGTCCAAGTCCTCAGAGAGGGAATGAATCTCCAACTCTGTTTTTAGTTCAGGAATCTAAGCTTTATAGCTTTAATAGCAAATGTCTACTTTTAAACTATTCAAGAAATGGGTTTTCTAAGGAAATTTACAAATTTACAAATTATGAGAACTTTGAGGTTAAAAACAAAGTAAGTTTGGATCCAGATGAGGACTTCAGTTGATATATGAATTAAAATGTCTTCAAATGAAATGTCAAAGAAGAAAATAACACAGAATTTGAGAATTTCAGAAATTGTAACTATATCTGAGAGAGAGCATATGTGTGTATACATATAATGTAACAAAGCAGAAAAAAGGAGAAGCATTTGAAATAATAGCATACAATATCTTTCCAAAATTAATGATTGCCATTAAATACTTCCATTAAAAGTTTTAAAAATGAAGATTGTGAAAAATTTTAGATTTACATAGCACATTTTAAGCCTAGGAAAATAAAGATTGATGTAACAAAGGAAAAGAAAGAAAGAAAGGAAGGAAGGAAGGAAGGAAGGAAGGAAGGAAGGAAGGAAGAAAGGAAGTCTACTCTGTTTTTTGAATCCATGAAACTTAGAGTACATATGATTCTAAGTGTTAAGCCATAAACTGGAGGAAGTGTGGAAGAAGTAGATGCTCTCCTTGCCAGAGACCACACTCTGAAAATTAAGAGAGTCTTTATCTCTCATAAATTGGACAAAAATAAATAAATAAAAATCCAACTTTTATTTTTGTAAATGAAAAGCCCTACACCAATTCACCGAGAGAGAGAGAGAGAGAGAGAGAGAGAGAGAGAGAGAGAGAGAGAACAAAAGAGTAAGAATGAAAGGAAGGAGAGTTTTTGAAAATAATCAATGCCATTTATCCACTTAAAGGGGAAATTTTGTTCTACTTGGTTGTGTATACTTATAAACACTCAAAAAAAAAGGTAATGTTATTAAATATAGGCTAAGAAATTATTATAAAGCCGGGGATGTGCTTTGGCTAAGAACTGTAAAATGTTTTTGGATCTGATTGTCTTCAAATGATTCTTAAAACTTGCAATAGTTTGTAGACACTAACAAAGTTTCAAACTAGGATAGTGAGAGGTGTAACCGTGAGTAATTTAGGTGTGAAATCAAACACAAGGTCAAACATCTAATCCAGGCAACACCTTCAATTTCATTAAAACAAACAAACAAGGAAACACACAAAGGAGAAAACCCTTACCACATAAAAAGGTAGTTATTCTATCAACTTTTGGCTGCTTATGTTTTCAGTACTGAATTGTTTTTGGTTTGGTTTGGTTTGGTTTTCTACATTTTGGATAGATTTATGTAATCCCAGGGGCAAGTGCTCTGGAAGTGGAGTGTTCTAGTTTCAGATCCTTGATCTTCCTGTCTCAAGCTGATTTGGACAGAACAGAAGTGCAGATTAAATCACTAAATAACAAAGAAGCAACAAACGAAATAACAAACAAAAATAACAACATCAAACAACACTGAATTACAATATGCTGGGTTGGTCTGATCTTTTCTGAAGGGAAAAAAAAAAGGAGTAGATCTGGGAGAGAGAGCAGATATGGGGACTAGGGCAGGAGGAAATCAGGGAGGGAAATCTGCACTCAGGAAGTAGTATAGGAGAGAAGAATAAATTTAAAAATTAAACCATAAAATGGAAAAATAAACAAACAAATGACTGAGTTACATGTCAGATCTCTTGTCTTTATACTTTACTGTTTCAAGTCAAGCTCAGATGCCACCTCCAGGACTTGCCTAACTTCTGTGGTGGGTACAGCTGTTGTCTGTTGCCTAGGGTATGGCATGGACACCTCTGAGGAAGGAAGATAGCAAATCTTCCTCCTTAGTCTCACGAATTATGCTGCAATCTTGTGTTTCACATAACCGAGTGCTCATCACTTAGTTTTCTGGGTTTAATATGTTTTATGGAAGTTTTCACATTCACTATGTGGTATTGTGCTGGCAAAATAAAGTGCATCTTTTATACTTTTCCTCATTTCAATTTTGCATTTTCGACTGCATGTGTGCATCTCACACAACTAGGAGTAATTAGTGAACATTAGTGAAGCTTCCTCATTTGCCAGAACTTTCACTCAAGCTTCACCCATATAAGCTCACCCATACAACTCTTAGCTTTACCTGCAAAATAATGATTTTTGTGACCAGTAAGCAGTAAATGTTTTCAGGCTCTCTGCTAAATTTGCCAGCAAATAATGAAATGTCACAGACTTGAACATCATTAAACTTATATTTGAGATCCCTTTTAGAATCTGTCACCTTTCCTCCTGCAATGTGCCCGTGTTTCTTTTGTTGCGCCTCATAAATTTTTATGACCCCTTTACTTGGAAATATGTATTTTTCTTACCACAGCTCTGCTAGGGTACCTTCTAGCAGTAATAAAACTGTTGTCTCTTTCGATTGTAGCTACTTTTAGAGTAAGGCTTACTGGCTTCACTATGCAGGCTATTAAATAAAATAATCAAAGTGTTCAGTCTGAAAAATTAAAGCAGCGTTAGTACAGCTTCCAAGTTACGGTACTTTGAGCCTAGAACAGATGGCCTTGTAAGAGGTTTGCTGGCTTTCTCAAGTGATTATCTTTTTTTCCTCTTCCTGTTTGTGTATACTTTAGTTTGAATCAATAATGGTAATACTAGCAGTGACCATAATAATGAAAAATAACCAAGGATGACTTTTACAAAATCCGTTTAAATATTCTTGAAAAATAGAGCATCCTAAGTTATAAGAACAATTACAGAATTTTCAATTTTTTCCTGTGCTGTAAGGTTAGCAATTGAAGCAAGAGCTGGGCTTTCTATTACCCTTCATTTGTGAACTTGATATGTGCTTTTTTCTATGCACCTCTGCTTCTCAATTCCTAGGGAGTTGGGTCGGGGAGCAGCTGTCATATTTTCAGACAAAGCTGTCTAAACAGGAAAATAGAACAAAACTTTATTTTGTTAAATGATAGCCAGACATGCCTTTTTTTATACCCTACAAATAGTAAAGTCATCATCAAATCTCACCTCTGATCCCCTGTTTCTAGGAAATGCTCATCCTTTTGGGGTTAAAAAAGCCAACTATTTCTAAAATCTCACATTTATATTCATATAATATGAAATCACTTGACTCCATTCCTTTTGAGGCAGTTTGGAAATGCTTCTCAAACATTAAAGGAAATTTCTGTATAAGTATTTCCAGAGAAATCTTACCACTTGAATTTAAGTATACTCAACTAATATTTTGGAACTCATACAGGAATCCAGGTAGAAATTATGTTGGAACCTATATATAAAGGACCATGGAAAACAAACAGGAACTTGTAATCTTAGAGGTTGACTGTGATGTGAATATGCTGTGACATAAGCATAATGTTTGTTCTTTCAGGCATAAGAAAAGTTATTAATATTCTTAGATAAATATTTTTAGTTTATGTTTTTCCAAATTATTTTATTTTTATTAATCATTATATTCATTTACATCTCAAATGATATCCTACTTCCTGGTTACACCCTTCACCAACCCCCCCCATCCCATGATATCCCACTTCCAGGTTACCCCTCCACCAACCCCCATCCCATGTCTACTCTACCTCTCACCTTTGCCTATATGAGAGTGCTGCCCCCCCCACACACACACTCTCCCGCCTTACCTCTCCAGAATCCCCGTAATCTGGGGCATCAAACCTCCCCAGGACTAAAGGCGTCCCCTCTCATTGCTGTTAGGCAAGATCATCCTCTGCTACATTTATATCTGGAGCCATGGATCACTCCAGGTATACTCCTTTGTTAGTGGTCTAAACTTTAGGAGAACTGGGCAGTCAGGCCAGCCCATGTTGTTCTTCCAATGGGGTTGCAATCCCCTCAGCTCCTCCAGTCCTTCTGCCAGCTCCCCCTCCAGGTTCCCTGAGCTCAGTCTGATGGTTGGCTCCAAGCATCTGCCTCTGCATTGGCCAGATGCTGGCCAGACCTCCCCAGAAACCTCCACACTAGGTTCTTGTCAGCAAGACCCTCTTGACCCTTGACCATGGCAACAAAGTTAGTTTCGGTATCTCCAGTTATGACAGATCCCCAGGCAGGGCAGTCCCTGGTTGGCCTTTTCTTCAGTCTTTTCCATTTTTTTGTCCCTGTTTTTCTTTTGGACAGTAATTTTCTGGGTTAAAATTTGTGAGATGGGTGAATGTCCCCATCCCTTGACCAGAGCAATGCCTGTCTACTGGAAGTGGTCTCTGCAGGCTCTATCTCCCCCTTCTCTTCACATTTCGGCTAAAGTCATCCCTGTTGGGTCATCGGAGCCTCACGTTTCTCTGGTGTCTGGGACCCTCCAGTGGCTATCTCTAGTTCCTCATTCTCCCCTGCTACAAATTTTTGTTCGATTTCCTGACCCTCTGTACCTCCCATCTTCTCCAGTTCCTGATACTGCCACAATTATTTCCTCCCTCTCTTTTCTCCCTCTCTTGTCCCCCTCTCCTTCCACCTCCCACAATCATCCTGTTCCCCCTCATTGCAGGACTGAAGCATCCACACCCAGGTATTCCTTCCTTCTATGCTCCATATGATCTGTGGGTTGTATCATAGACATTGTGAGCTGTTGGGCTAATATTCACTTATTAGTGAATAAATACCTTGTGTGTTCTTTTGTGTCTAGGTTACCTTACTCAGCATGATATTTTCTAGTTCAATCAATTTGCCTGCAAATTTCATGTAGCCTTTGTTTTTTAATCGCTGTGTAGTACTCCATTGTGTATATGTATCACATTTTTTGTATCCATTCTTCTGTTGAGGGACATCTGGGTTGTTTTCAGCTTCTGGCTATGATAAATAGGGCTGCTATGAACATAAAGGAACATGTGTCCTTGTTATATGTTGGAGCATCTTTTGGGTATAAGACCAGGAGTGGTATAGCTGGGTCTTCAGGTAGGACTATTTCCAGTTTTCTCAGGAACTGCCAGACTGATTTCCAAAGTGGTTTTACCAGCTTGCCATCCCACCAGCAATGGATGAGTGTTCCTCTTTCTCCACATCCTCGCCAACATCTGCTGTCAGCTGTGTTTTTGAACTTAGCCATTCTGAGTGGTGTGAGGTGGAATCTCAGAGTTGTTTTGATTTACATTTCCCTGATGACTACGATATTAAATGTTTCTTTAGGTGCTTCTCAGCCATTCGAGATTCCTCGCTTGAAAATTCTTTGTTTAGCTCTGTACTCCACTTTTTAATAGGGTTATTTGATCTTCTGGTGTCTACCTTCTTGAGTTCTTTGTATATTTTGGATATTAGCCCTCTATCAGATATAGGGTTGGTAAATTTATTTTCCCAATCTTTGGGTTGTCATTTTATCCTATATTCAGTGTCCTTTGCTTTACATAAGCTTTGCAGTTTTATAAGGTCCCACTTATTGATTGTTGGTCTTAAAGCATAAGCCACTGATGTTCTGTTCAGGAAGTTTTTCCCTGTGCCCAAGTATTCAAGGCTCTTCCCCACTTTCTCTTCTATTAGATTCAGTGTATCTGGTTTTATGTGGAGGTTCTTGATCCACTTGGACTTGAGCTTTGTACAAGGAGATAAGAATGGATCAATTTGCATTATTTAACATGCAGACTGCCAGTTGAACCAGCACCATTTGTTGAAAATGCTGTCTTTTTTCCACTGGATGGTTTTAGCTTCTTTCTCAATGATCAAGTGATGGTAGGTGTGTGGGTTCATTTCTGGGTCTTTAATTCTACTCCATTGACCTACTTGCCTGTCTCTGTACCAATACCATGAAGTTTTTGTTGGGTTTATTTTTTTTATTTTTTTTTATCACAATTGCTCTATAGTATAGCTTGAGGACAGATATGCTGATTCCCCCAGAAGTTCTTTTATTGTTGAGAATAGTTTTCACTATCCTAGATTTTTTTTTTTTATTCCAAATAAATTTGAGAATTTCTCTTTCTACCTCTATGAAGAATTGAGTTAGAATTTTGATTGGGATTGCATTGACTCTGTAGATTGCTTTTGGTAAATTAGACATTTTTACTATATTAATCCTACCAATCCATGAGCATGGGCGATTTTTCCATCTTCTGAGGTCTTCCATCTCTCTTTTTGTTTTAATTAATTATTTATATTTTTAAACTCCAGATTTTACCACCCCCGTTCACCCTCCAGTTTTTCCACATCCCATACCTCCTCCCCAACCCCTGTCTCCACGTGGGTGTCCTCAATCCCCACCCACCTGACCTCTAAACTCCCTGGGGCCTCCAATCTCTTGTTGGAAGCTCATACTGCTGGACCTTCTTTTTCTCAGGCTCCTCTCCATTTCCATCCCTGTAATTCTTTCAGACAGGAACAATTATGTGTCAGAGTTTTGACTATGGGATGTTAACCCCTTCCATCATTTGATGCCCTGTCTTCCTGCTGGAGGTGGGCTCTATAAGTTCCCTCAACCTACTGTCGGGCATTTCATCTAAGCTCTTCAATTTCTTTCCTCAGGGATTTGAAGTTCTTGTCATACAGATCATTAACTTTCTTGGTTAGAATCACACCAAGATATTTTATATTATTTGTGACTATTGTGAAGGATGTTGTTTCCCTAATTTCTTTCTCAGCCCTTTTTTCCTTTGAGTAGAAGAAGGCCACTGATTTATTTGAGCTAATTTTATATCCAGCCATTTTGCTGAAGTTTTATTTTCATACTTTATTTACATTTCAAATGTTTCCCCCTTTCCAGATCTCCCCTTTGGAACCTCCCCCCTCACCTTGCCACTATGGGGGTATTCCCCCACCCACTCACCCATCCCCTCTCATCTTCCCTCCTTGGCATTCTCTTATACTGGGGGATCTAACACCCTCAGGCCCAAGGGCCTCTCCTCCCCCTGATGGCTAACAAGATCCTCCTCTGCCGCATAAGTGGCCAGCACCGTGGGTCCCTCCATGTGTATTCTTTGGTTGATGAATCAGTTTCCAGGAGTATCAAGGGGTCAGGTCAGTTGCCACTGTTGCTGCCTCCATGGGGATGCAAACTCCCTCAGCTCCTTCAGTCCCTTCTCCAAGTCCTCCATCTCCAAGACCTCATACTCGGCTGGTTGTGGTGGCACACGACAGTAGGATTTGCTGAAGGAGGCAGAAGCAGGAGGATCATGAGTTCGAGGCTAGCCTGGGCTACACAGTTTTGCTGAAGTTTTTATCAACTGTAGGAAATCTCTGGTAGAATTTTTCTGGTCACTTCTGTATACTAAAATATCATCTGGAAATAGTGATATTGTGACTTCCTCCCAATTTGTATTCCTTTGCTCTCTTTTTGATGTCTAATTGCTCTGGCTAGAACTTCGAGTACTATACTAGATAGGTAGGGAAGGAGTAGGCAGCATTGTCTTGTCCCTGATTTTAATAGGATTGCTTTGAGTTTCTCTCCATTTAGTTTGATGTTGACTATTGGTTTGCTGTATATTGCTTTTATTAGATTTATGTTTGCACATGGAATTCCTGATCTCTCTAATACTTTTAACATGAATGGGTGTTGTATTTTGTCAAAGGCTTTTTCACCATCTAATGAAATGATCATGTGTTTTTGTTTTTTTTTCCTTTGAGTTTGTTTATATAGTGGATTATTGATGGGTTTCTCTTTATTGAACCATCCCTCCATTCCTGGTATGAAGCCTACTTGATCATGGTGGATGATGGTTTTGATGTCTTCTTGGATTCGGTTTGCAAGAATTGTACTGAATATTTTTGCATCGATATTCATAAGGGAAATTGGTCTATAGTTCTCTTTTTTGTTGGGTCTTTTTGTGGTTTAGATATCAGTGTAAATGTGGCTTCATAAAAAGAACTAGGTAGTAATCCTTCTGTTTCTATTTTATAGAATAGTTTGGGGATTATTTCAATTAGATCTTCTTTGAAGGCCTGATAGAATTCTTCACTAAAACCATCTGGTCCTGTGCTTTTTTTTTGGGGGGGGGGAGGGGTGTTGGGGGGGATACTTCCATTGACTGTTTTGTTTCCTTGGGGGTTATGGGGCTGTTTAGATGGTTTATCTGATCCTTACCTAACTTTGGTACCTGGTATCTGTCTAGAAAATCATCCATTTTATCCAGATTTTCCAGATTTGTTAAGTATAGACATTTGTAGTAGGATCTGATTATTTTTTGAATTTCCTCAGTTTCTGTTGTTATGTCTCCCCTTTCATTCATGATTTTGTTAATTTGGATACAGTTTTTGTGCCCTCTGTTTGGTCTGACTAAGGGTTTGTCTGTATTGTTCTTTTCTCAAAGAACCAGGTCCTAGTTTTGTTGATTCATTGTATAGTTCTCTTTGTTTCTACTTGGGTGATTTCAGCCCTAAATTTGATTATTTCCTGCTGTCTACTCCTTCTGGGTGTATTTGTTTCTTTTTTTCTAGAGCTTTCAGATGAGCTGTGAAGCTGCTAGTGTATGCTCTCTCCAGTTTTCTTATGTTGGCACTCAGAGCTATGAGTTTTCCTCTTAGCGCTGCTTTCATTGTATCCCATAAGTTTGTATATGTTGTACCTCCATTTTTATTAAATTCTAAAAAGTCTTTAATTTCTTTCTTTATTAATTCCCTTATCGAATTATCATTGAGTAGATACTTGTTCAGTTCCAGGTTTATATGGGCTTTCTGTTTTTGTTGTTATTGAAGACTAGCATGAGTTCATGTTGATCTGTTAGGATGCATGGGATTAATTCAATGTTCATATATCTGTTGAGATTTGTTTTCTGTCCAAGTATATGGTCAATTTTTGTGAAGATACCATGAGGTGCTGAGAAGAATGTATATTTTTTTTGTTTTAGGGTGAAATGTTCTGTAGTTATCTGCTAAATTCATTTGTTTCATAACGTCTTTTAGTTTCCTTGTGTCTGTTTAATTTCTGTTTCTATAATCTGTCAATTGGTGAGAGTGGGGTGTTGAAATCTCTTACTATTATTGTGTGAGGTTCAATGGGTGCTTTGAGCTTTAGTGACATTTATTTACAAATGTGGATGCCTTTGCATTTGGGACATAGATGTTCAGAACTGATGGTTCACCTTGGTGGATTTTTCCTTTGATGCATATGAAATGTTGTTCCTTACCTTTTTTGATGACTTTTGGTTGAAAGTCGATTTTATTCTATATTAGAATGGCTACTCCAGCTTGTTTTTTGGGATCATTTGCTTGGAAAGTTGTTTTCCAGCTTTTTACTCTGAGGTAGTGTTTGTCTTTGACTCTGAGGTATGTTTCCTGTACGCAGCAAAATGTTGCATCCTGTTTATGTATCCAGTCTTTTAGCCTA
Organism: Rhynchomys soricoides; assembly: GCA_019843965.1. NCBI lineage: Eukaryota > Metazoa > Chordata > Mammalia > Rodentia > Muridae > Rhynchomys > Rhynchomys soricoides. Next base: position 8,643,890 of record JADRCH010000087.1, read on the forward strand.
TGTCTTTTTATTGGGGAATTGAGATCATTGTTGTTGAGAGATATTAGGGACTAATGATTGTTGGTTCCTATTATTTTTGTTGTTAGAGGTGGAACTATGTTTGTGTTTCTCTTCTTTTGGGCTTGTTGTGAAAAGATTAGTTTCTTACTTTTTCTTGGGTATAGGTTCCCTCCTTGTGTTGGACTTTTCCTTCTATTATCATCTGTTGGGCTGGATTTGTGGAAAGATATTGTTTAAATTTAGTTTAGTCTTGGAATACCTTGGTTTCTCCATCTACGGTAATTGCAAGTTTTGCTAGGTATAGTAGCCTGGGCTGTATGACATCTGTTCAGGATCTTTTGGCTTTTAGAGTCTCTGTTGAGAAGTCTGACATAATTCTGATAGGTCTGCCTTTATATGTTACTTGACCCTCTTCCCTTACTGTTTTCAATATTCTTTCTTTTTTCTGTGCATTTGGTATTTTAATTATTATATGATGAGGGAAATTTCTTTACTGGCCCCATCTATTTGGTGTCCTGTGGGATTCTTACATGTTTATGAGCATTTCTTTCTTTAGGTTAGGAAAGTTTTCTTCTCTAATTTTTTTAAGAGGTTTGCTGGCCCTTTGAGTTTAGAATCTTCACTCTCTTCTATACCTATTATTCTCAGGCTGGGTTTTCTCATTGTGTCCTAGATTTCTTAAATATTTTGAGATAGGAGCTTTTTGCTTTTTGTATTTTTTTTTTGACTGTTGTGTTGATGTCTTGTATTGTATCATTGCCACTGAGATTCACTCTTCTATCTCTTTGTATTCTGTTGGTGATACTTGCATCTGTGAGTCCTGTTTTCTTTCCTAGGTTTTCCATCTCCAGGGCTGTCTCCTTTTGAGTTTTCTTTAATGACTCTATTTCCATTTTAGATCCTGGATTATGTTGTCTAATTCTTTCACCTGTTTAATTCTGTTCTCCTGTATTCTTCAAGAGATTTATGCATTTTCCTCTTTAATGGCTTCTACTTATTTACTTGTGTCCTCCTGTATTTCTTTAAGGGAGTGATTTATGTTCTTCTTAAAGACCTCTATCATCTTTATGAAATGAGAGTTTAGATCCTGCTTTATAGGTATGTTAGGGTATCCAGGACTTGCTGTAGTGAGAGAACTAGGTTCTGATGTTGCCAAGTCAAATTGGTTTCTATTGCTTATGTTCTTTCACTTGCCTCATGTCATCTGGTTATTTCTGGTGTTATCTGGCCTCCCTGTCTCTGACTGGAGCCTGTCCTTCGTGTGAGCCTGTGATCCCCAATGGATGTGTCAGAATAACTGTGAAGTTGGATGCGTCATAATACTACCTGGGTTGTCGAGTGGCAACTGGGGTTCAGGCTGTGTAGGATTGGGTCCAGAGCTGGGGCTCTGTTCCTGGCACAGGTTGGAACTGTACAGCTGTTTTTTCCAGTTTTTAATTATACATAGTAGTTATAAATTCTTATGTGCCACAGTATACTTCTTTAATATACATACAATTCAGAGTGCATTATATAATTGATCAGGTAATTAACATGTGGTAAGATGTATCATTCTCTGTGTTTGTAATAATTAGGGAATACTCAAATTTTTCCTTGCTAAATATCTTAATGTATATAAGTACAGGCTGCCTACTATGCTGATAAACAATGGAGGATATTTTTCTCAGGCAGTTGAAACTATGTACTTGCATTCATGCTTCCTTAATCCCACATCTTTGTACTTGCTTCTGGCTCCCAGTAAATAACTTTAGATTATAAACATTACTGAAGATAACTAATTGACAAGTCCAAGCATCATTTGCTATCTGATGATGGTAGAATGAAATCTCTGTGTTGCTTCTGTAACAAATTATCAGATATGTCACTTATAGGTGAGTTTTACTTGAAATATACAGATGGTGAAGAGAAATATGGATTTTAACATCTGTAAAAACAATGCAGTGTTTTATGTGGAAATGAAAATTGGAGTATACACAAAATAAAAAGTAACAAATTTGAACAATGATAAGAGACAAAACAGGAAGTATAATATACATATTTTGAATTTTAAAGTATACTTTTATAATATTAGTACTTTTAGACACTGCAATTAAATGAGGTTATTTATTTGAATCTTTTGAATGTGATTATTTGATTATCATTTTCCTGAAAAGCCCACTTCTCAACTAATGTTGAGAACATAAGAATCTGATTGGGGACTCAGACTACTCAGTGCTCAGGCTGATGAGAAGATGTTTCTATACAGAGGAGTTATGCTAATTTATGTTATCTTGAAAAGTTTGAGAAACAACATTAACAGAAGGGATTGGATATCTTATCTATTTATTGTATAAGGCCAAAAATATAATAATATATTAATAAAAAATATAATTGTTATAAAATATTATGTACTTAAATATATTCAATTTCTTGATACATTCAACTATATTTTGCAATTGACTTTGTATCATTCCATGTTACTTTGAAAATCAACCTGCTTTCTATTATTATTCATAAAAATCTGGGCATAATTAACAATTTTTTTATTTTTACCAAATACAATTATGGATTCAATTTAATAGACATTATTACCAGTTTTCTTGTTTTTTTAAGTTTTATTTTTTTATTTTTTTTTCATACTTTCTTCACATTTCAAATGTTTCCCCCTTTCTAGATCTACCCTTTGGAACCTCCTCATTTCCTCCCCCCTCCTCCTGCCACTATGGGGGTATTCCCCCACCCACTCACCCATCCCCTCTCATCTTCCCTCCTTGGCATTCTCTTATACTGGGGGATCTAACACCCTCAGGCCCAAGGGCCTCTCCTCTCCCTGATGGCTAACAAGACCTTCCTCTGCTGCATAAGTGGCCAGCACCGTGGGTCCCTCCATGTGTATTCTTTGGTTGGTGATTCAGTCTCCCGGAGTAGCGAGGGGTCAGACCAGTTGCCACTATTGCTCCCTCCCTGGGGCTGCAAGCTCCCTCAGCTCCTTCAGTCCCTTCTCCAAGTCCTCCATCTGGGACCTCACACTTAGCCCTATGGTTGCTGTGATGTGACTCTTGGGTATTTCGAACTTTTGGGCTAATAACCACTTATCAGTGAGTACATACCATGTTCATTCTTTTGTGACTGCATTACCTTGCTCAGGATGATATTTTCAAGTTCCATCCAATTGCCTGTGAATTTCATGAAGTCATTGTTTTTAATAGCTGAGTAGTAACCCATTGTGTAAATGTACCACACTTTCTGAATCCATTCCTCTGTCAAGGGACATCTGGGTTGTTTCCAGTTTCTGGCTATTATATATATGGCTGCTATAGTTTTATTTTTTATGATTTTGCAAGACTTGTCAGCTTACTGCTCCTTACTATTATAAACTGTACAAACTGTAGATACCTACACAGTAATTGTCAAGCATTTTTGTTTTCAATTTGAAAATTCAGCCCCTACCTAAACAAATTCTGCAAACTTGAGCAATAACCCTAGCTTACCTGATTTTTAGATATTTTATTGAAAACAGAAAACATATCTGTGACATTAAGATTGATCTCCAACTTTTGTTACTAAAGACCTATTCCTTTTTAATTTCATATAATATCATCTCAAATATTGTAAATCTACAAAAACATATGCATTCACCTCCTCTTTACAAGACAACAAAGAACAGTATCCTTACATCTTAGAATCTGACACAGGAATAAACAACTTACCCTTACACTACAGAATATACTTCCATTGAATTGCACATTCTAAAAGTTGTCTGGAGATTGATGAGATAAAAATTCTCATCTAATAAGTTGGAGATGGGCAAAGATAAGCCAGGAGCCAGGAAATTTCAAACTCTTTTAAATCATTCTGACCCTATCCACTAAATTACCTTTCTTGGAGGTAATTTCAAGGTCTGAACGAAAGTACTTACAAGAGGTCATTACGACTTTTGACACCCATCAGAGTAGGTTTAATGTCTTGAAGCAAATATGAGGGTCTAAATGCACCACTGTGAGTGTCAAACTGCTAAGGAATTCATTCTCCTCCAATTGACCCCTTTTGCTCCTGTGTCTTATATTCTTATCAGATGGACAGTCATCTATCAGATGCTATCATTCTAGATCGCAGACTATCAAAACAAAGATAATTATTCAAAGAGACATGCTACTAGCACTGAAAGCCTTTGACAAGGCTTAGAGCTAAAATATTCGCTGTGCCCTACGGTCTAGTTATTATCAAATAGTCATCTTGTTTTCAAATGTTTTCTCTTTGTTGTAATATTTCTGTGTTAATTTTAAGTATCAAATATTAAAAGTAATGTTTTCATAATTCTGTAACATAAGAGGTTATATATGGATTATTATTATCATCATAAAATCAATACATGTTAAGAAAATACAAAAATACTTTCTAGAGATCATCATCTCTAGCTTATAAGGGGAGATATCTACTATAATACATAACTTAGACAATGGCTGTATCTACTATGATATGCATGTCAGACAAGGCCTAGTATCTTCTAAAATATATAATCTAGACAAAGGTTGCTATCTACTATAATATGCAAATTAGACAGAGTCTGGTATCTACTAAGATATACAATGTAAAAATAAATTATATTTTAATGAATGACATAAATGAGTTCAAAATGACTGGACTCTAATTCTAAGACTTTCCCTATGGCTTGTAACATACATGAATAAGCTATTACTTGATATTGGGGAAGAAGATCTTGATTAGGGCAGTGCACTTAAAGGGCAGATCACTTAAAATATAATTTTTAACGTATAAATCAAAGCTCATATGATAGCTTGCCACTACTGTAGGAATGAGCTTCTCCAAGGAAACTGAACACCCTAGCCCATTGTGGTTCTTGGACTACTGAGTAGTCAGGTGAAGAAATGCAGGCTGTGGAGTGGTATCCCTGTGAGGATACTGGGCTCGCTCCACAGCAAAAAGGGACAAGCAGTTTGAGAAAATGCTAAGCAAGTCTCACTGTGCTTGTTAGTATTTTAATGATGAATTTGAAATAACTATATGTGTTTCAAGGTTGTGAGTGCTTGACTGAAATCCCAACAGTGTCACTTACTAGTTCTTGGGTATTAGCAGCGCATTTAAAACTCCATCTGTTCAAAAATGTCAGTGGATTTAACTCTTGCTTATCCATAGAAAACAGGTGAGAAGAAAATGTAAAGTGGTCTGTTTATGGCTCACATTTGGTGAGTGCTAAGAATTTGTTACAAATCACTCTATTAGGCTTCTATTTGCAAGTCCCTGTAGGTGGTTTCTGAAAGCTAAGACTTCATCTCTCCTTGCATTCAAGTACTTTGGACTAATTAAACCAAACGATGTTGCATGCTTCCTGGGCCAGTCGTGTGGTTAGGAGTATTCTCAGACCTCACAGATCACACATTAATTCCCTAGCCCTTATATCTTTGAAATTGGTAGAATTTGGTCAATATATATCTTTATATCTCCTGAAATAAAGTTTATTATTCAGAATATACTATATTGAAGGTGTTTAGTTGTTCAAATAATTATCAAATCAGTATGTATAAGTATGCATTGTGGTGTGTGTGTAGTGTATGTGTGTATGTGTGTGTATTTGTGTGTGAGTGTCTGTGTGTATGTGTGTATGTGTGTGCAAGAGTGAGAGAGACAGAGAGAGAGAAAGGGACAGAGACAGAGACAGAGACAGAAAGAGGCAGAGGTGCAAACACAGACACAGACACAGACACAGACACAGACATAGACACAGTTGTAATTTCAATCCACAATGTGGTAGAAGTTCAGGACATGCTGTTACCATGTTCTTGCTTTTCAAACTAACACATGAGGTTTTTTCTAACCTTAATTAAAAGAAACTCTACTGGACCAAGAAGTGGCTGTCTTATGAGTTTGTCTTCTAGATGTGTGCAATTTTGTTAATTATAGTGTAGCATCTTATGTTTGGAAAGGCATAGTCAGGAAAGCAATAGCTGCTTTGAATTGGCACATTTATTTCAGAAATTCAAAGCAAACAACTAAAATGATTTCAGATCTTATATGCCTGAAGATTTTCTGAGAAAAGCTGTCAAATTCTTATCAAGTTATCAAAAGGATACATGTCTTTAAATTATTCAAAAATAGATGTAATAAATGATTTGGTGTCTGAAATTCACACATCCTTCTCAGAAAACATTTGATAGCAGTGTAATAAAAAAGAAATCTGGCATTAAGAAATCTAAAATATTACTCAATATATATATTAATATTAAACATAATTCACATAAAGCAATATGTCAATTTTAACTTTTCCTCATAGAATTGATGTTTGGCATTTTATGAGCATTTATAATAATTTATAAACACACACACACACTAGAGGCAACAAAGTAATGCTGGGAGTAGGAGATACACATAGCCCTCCCAGGGAGAAGCACAGTTATCCAAAGCCAAATGAACAATCCTCAAAACATGCATAAGAGTAAGATTTATAGGCTGAGCAAGTTGTAATATATAAATAGGAATCTATGCATGTATGTATACATTAATACATGCAGTAACAGGGAAAAGGAAGTAATGACTTTGAAAGAGAAAGAAGAAGAATATATGGCAGAGTTTGGAAGAAGGAAAAAATGGAGAAATTATATAGTTATAATCTTAAAATATAAAAGTAAAAATACTATATTCTATAATTTATAGTGTTTTGATTTATAATGTCCTTTTTGACAGGTTGCTTATTGCTACCTCAAACTACCAGTTAAATTCAAGTGTTTAATAGTATTTTTTATAGAAAAATATGACCGTCGTGCACATGTGTATGTGTGTGTGTGTGTGTGTGTGTGTGTGTGTGTGTGTGTACTGTATAGGAATAAAACACAGTGTCTGTGACTTATAGGAAAACAACTGCATTTGAAATAGATCAGGGTGTTAGATGCCCCAGTATAGGAGAACGCCAAGAAGGGAAGACAAGAGTGGGTGGGTGGGTGGGTGGGGGAATACCCCATAGTGGCAGGGGAAGGGGAGGGAATGGAGAGGTTCCAAAGGGGAGATCTAGAAAGGGGGAAACATTTGAAATGTAAATAAAGTATGAAAATAAAACAGCACCAGCAATAATAACAAATAAACCCTTGCCCCCCCCAAAAAAAAGAAAGAAAGAAAAGAAATAGATCACATTCTGAAACTTTTAGTGTATAGAGAAGCAGAAAATATTTTTTTAAAAAAAGTTGAACCAAAACTTTGTTTTATTTTTAAACTCTTTTCAAACGTTTCATGCCTCTTATTTGCCTTTCTATGAAATTAAAAATGATATTTGTGTCTGTGTCACATATATGATATTGACATATTCTTGACCTGGTTTGCCATCCATTTGTTAAATTGCTACAAAGAAAGCTGCCCAATTCTCCTGGTTTATAAATCTTGAACTTACAAAAATCAAAGGCCTTGCATTTTTCCAAGACAAACCTCACAATCGGAAAAATGTGTTACTCCCTGGAATCCTCTATAGTTATTCACCATACTACAGAGGTAAAGATGAATGAATCAAAATAACATAAACTAACACCAAATGTAGTGTTTGGAGTCATCTATGTCTTAAGGGATTCACTTCGTGCTTTTCATCTTACTGTCTACTTTTTTCATTAGTAGATAGGCTAGTCATTATACAAAGCACAGGCCTCCTGATGTCCCATTCACACACACTTATTTAGATTTATTCGCCAGCTACTCTCCCCTGCTTTTCTGTACCCATACCTACCTATACCCTTATCCACCAAGGATCACCTTTCCATTTCTGTGTTGAATGCATTCCTACATTTCTGAGCCTCTTCCTAAAACCTCTTTCTCCCATGAGTTTCTTTCTACTTTCATGGCTTCTACCCACACTCACTTCTCTACAGCAACATATACTCTTGTATCACAAGCCAGTGCCCTCATTTCAAAGAACTTGTGGCATTTGCCTTTCTGTGCCTAGTTACCTCACTTCAGAGATTCCACTTCCATTAATTTTCTGCACATTTCATTTTATGAAGGAATAACACTTAGTTCTGTATATTACCATTGGAAAGTCTTGGTCCCACCAGCTGACTAACAATGACTCACAGATTTATATTTATTTATGAATGCTTAGACCTTATAGCTTTGGCTTCTTTTTAACTA
>JADRCH010000087.1:8652005-8668685 GCA_019843965.1 Rhynchomys soricoides
CCTATGTCTGCCCTGATGTCCCACCTTTCCTCTCCTGCCTCAACTATAGTCTGTCAGCTTTTCAGTCCTCAGAAAATTAGGGAAGCGTATGTTTTCAAAATAAGGTGCAGGTGCTGAGCGATTAGAATAACAATACCACTTGTAGACAATACTCAGCGCTCTGCTGGCACAGATATCAAGGTTTGAATGATACAAAGACAACTTCTACCCTGTGCATAAGAATATTATCCCCCCAGTATATGTAATACATTTTCATTATTTGTTCTTGTTTTGTTGGACATCTACTGTGGGTTCATGTCTCTGCTATTGGGGAGACACTGATTAAACATGGATTGCAAATGTCTCTGTGGTAGAGTACATGAAATATAAAGTCACTTATAAATCGACAGAGTTGCTTTGGCTTTTGACACATTTTCTAAGCCATTGTAAATGCAAATGAAATGAACTTTCCTGATGACATCTGTTTGATGTGCATGATCATTTCTACAAGGTAGAGGCATAAGGTTTGAAATTGCTGAGATGATTAAATCACTGGAGCACAGGATCAGTCTGCTGTACAAAGAGATTTTACAAGGAGTACGTTTCAGAGAGACACATCCACCCCCCATGAACTAGAGAAAACTTTATTGTTCACTAATAGGTTTTTGTATGTTGATCAGGTTTCATATGAGCTTTCTGAGAGATCAGTCTGAAAGGCAGAAAAAGCTCTGCTTACATTGCCCTGTGGGTCTCAGTTAAGTGTAACAAGATCACAGAACTTTTATTGAACCACTCTTACCTATACTGTTCAGAGCACTGAAATGTGAATTTCTTTCATTCAAGATACAAATAAAATTCTCATAGATAGGGAGCCAGTACCTTTAATACCAGAACTCCTTTGCTGATTTACTGCAGCCAGTGATCTGTGAATGGGCGAGCATGGTAACTCAGTTTCATTTGTGGCCAGACATGAGAGGTTATATTAGCCAAGTCCTTTGTACAGGTTTATAAAATGAATAAAAGGTAAGTATCATAGTCTCTAATTTTAAAACTTGGGGGAGAAATAGCTAATACTATGTATTAAGGTTCAGCATCTTGGTTCTCAATGAGCTTTCCTTTCTCGGGAGAAAAAAAAAACTTGTAGCTCAATAGAAAGTCTAATTAAGTCTTATTTGATCATCCTTTAAACAAAAATAGCTTAGTAACTTAACAGAAAAAAGTATTAAAGTTTTTATTACCTGTTTTTCTGTAGTACATCAGAATAGTCTATTAACTGTAATATAAATTAAAAATAATAGTTCTACTTAACATGAATTCACCTAAAATAAGTTCTATCTCTCCCCTCCTCTCTCTTTCCCCCTCTCACTCTCCCCCTCCTACCTCTCTCTCACACACACATACATATATGTAAACATAATAAATTTACCAATAATGTTTGAAATTTTATAAAGCAAATATTCAGTTAAATTTAAAAACACAAAACTGAAATGGTTTTGCTAGGCATTAGCTACTTGGGACTTAAATAGACATATTTAATTTGGTTTAATAATATTTAAATAGTATGCGTGCATCAGCCAGTCATAACAAGTTGCTCTGCCATATTCAGCCTGTAATTCTATATCAACACTAATTTTGAGAATGTGACTCCAGCACACACGCACAAACAATTAAAAACAAAAACATTTTCCAGGTAAGCATACATTTGTATTAATTGCCTTTATTTTCTTATTAAAAATAGTCACTCCAAGACTAACTACACCCTAAGATCTCCAAATCCATTGTTACTAATAACAAATAAATACAGGGGAGCCAAGTGATGGAGGAAACAGGGAAAATGCAGATTGGGTTTGTGAAAGATAGTCATAAAAAGAATAATATATATGAAAGAGATAGGGAATAGTTTGCACACTAGTATTAAACTGCTTAGTTATACTAAGTAAATATTTTCCTGAATTTCACTGTGTTTTTTTTTTGATAAAATATATATGAAATATGCATAGCATTTAATTTCTACAGCTATAGCCACACCAATGCTGGAAGCATTACAGCCTCCAATACATTGCATGTGTGTGAGTGTCTTTTTAGCTTCTAATCTCTGCTTCCTTTCAAACCAGAGCATGGAATAGATATGCCAATAATGCAGTGGGAGGAGTAGCAGGTAAGCCTTTAAAAATGCTTTCTATGACTTTGAAAAAGATACCCTTCTTTGCGTTTTGCATAATTTTTTATTGATTCTTTATGATTTCATACTGATATGAAATCCTACCTATTTCTCTATTCTTCCATACCCACGCTCCAGCCTTGAAACCTTCCCCACAAAAAGAAAATAAAAATTAAATTAAATTTAAAACTAAATAAAAACAAACAAACAAAACAAAACAAAAAACAAACAAACAAAAAAGCTCACCATGGAAGCTGCAGTGTATGATGGTGTGTCATATAGTATACCCTTTTTCCAAACAGCTTCACTTGCAAATGTTCGTTGCAATGAGTCATTGATCTGATTCAAGGCCTCTGGTTTCTGCTAAATCAAAAATACTGTACCCTCATGAAGACTCCCCTCAGATACCTTGCTGTTGATCTGAATCATGGAGATCCTGCTACTTTGAATCTTCATGCTCTCCAGTAGCTCATAGATGCTGTAGGTGTTAGGGTAGGTCAGCTAGAGGACCTGGTAGCTGATTGGCCAGCCTGCCAGCTTTCCTGCACCCCTGCCACCAAGGCCAGCTCTCCCACATGGCCCAGTCAAGGGACAGAGATGATGCTAAGGTCATGCATGCTATTGTACAGCAGGAATGTCTATAAAAAGTAAGTTAGTGTGTGTTGTATCTGAAACTTCAATCAAGGAGCCATTTGTGCTTGGAGATTCAATTTGCATCTTTGTCTACTCCTGAATGGAGAGAATATATTAAGCATCAAGGGAACTTAATTAGAATTTTAGGATGTAAGATGCTCTGAGAACAAACAAAAAAAAAAAAGGAAAAAAAAAGAAAAGGTAAATCTTCTGTAATCAAAACAGAATATGAGGGGACTTTCATTGTTTTTAATGTCTGTGTTTCTAATGATATTAATGTGGCTATTGATACATTTTACAGCAGTGTAAGTAAAGTAATGCATCTGAATGTTAGGAAGCATAGGTATTCATCCAGGATAACGCCATGCTTTCAAACGTTCAGACCTGGATACACAATCTGCTGCCTGAAACTCTCCCCAGTAATACTAAGTCCTAAATACACTTCCTAAATACATTCATTTTATTGCACATTAGAGGTGATAAGTGGAGTCTGGCATGCTTTTCCCTCCTCTAGCAGCATCTGAACCCACATGTATGCCCTTCACTTATCCTGTAACAAAATGGTCTCTACTCTTGCATATTTGGGGTGTCCCTACCATCTGCACATGACTTCTGCGGTCACCATCACACTTCAGAACCACTGGTCTACAGCCACACTCGCTCATCTTGGTGCCTCTCTTCCTTTAGCATCCCTCTCAAAGGTGGCAAATTCTTGCCCTCACCTCACACTACATGAATCCCTAAACACCAGGACTTCTCTGAACCTGCACTGTCCTCCCCTTTCTTTAGAGAGCAATCTTTCTGGGAAATGCATATATTTTCACTCTCTTGGTCTCTGTGGCTTTGTTTTTCAGTCCACAGCCTCCTCCAGTCTACTGAATTCGCATTATTGAGGATGTTCATGATCTCCTTCATGACAAACTGGATGATCATTTCTTGTTCTTGTATTACATTAGAACTTGGTTTCAGTAATGCATTACTCATTTGTAAAGCTATTTTTCAATATTATCTTAGCTTAAATTTGCTGGTCATTTCATTTTTGTTGTTCTTTGCATTGTACCACAAGACTCCACCTCCTACTTCTCTCCTAGTTTTAATTTAACTAGATCTAGTAAACACATGTTTGGAATACTCCTGGTTATCTGATTCTATGTAGTCTCATGCTTAGGCTTCTGTGAGTGTGACATGTGGCTTCCTGCTATGCTTACTATCTGTCCATTAATGTGAGCTATCTTATAAGAAATCAAAATAGATGTTTTCAGATGAGAGCTGTTGAATTTCCCTTGCCAACATGTTCCTCTACTATCTTAAGTAAATGGTCTCAGTAAATGGTATGCTCATTCACCATAATGATTAGTCCACAAACATGAGTCCCTTTTAAAAAATAAAAGAACTTATATTCCTATCCCCTTTCTGTATACGTGTGTCTATGGCAGTCTCCTTAGAGTGTGAAATTTTCTCCCTTTTCCCCATGGCTGTTTGTTCAGTTAACTTACCTGACAATGAGATTACTTCTAACTGCCATCCTTCAGCTGCAAGAGGCATGTGCCTTCTGAAATGTAAGTTATTGTATGTATCTTTCCTCCAAACTGAAACAGCTTATCACAATCTAATGTAAAGGAAACTCTTATCCCCAACATAACTGAAGGAAAGCAACCAAGCAAATACTTGCATGGGCATGTGTAGAGGAATACCCATTACAATAACAAAAAATAAAGAAGTATCCCCAAAATATCCACACAGATCCCTAGCTGATGTGTGTGTGTGTGTGTGTGTGTGTGTGTTCTGTGAGTGTGGAAAAGGTGTGGGGGAAGGGTGTGCCTCAGCAGGCCCATGCCAAGGCATCCCTTCCCGCTCAGGGACCAGCCACACCAAGGTATAATATAGAATAGAATTTATTCAGGGCATGAGGAGGGGAGCTAAGAGGGTAGTAGAGGCAGAGAAAGGTAAAGACAGAGGGAGGTAGAAAGAAGAGAAGAGAGTAGAGAAGTGGAGGCCAGCCATGACCATGTGGAGAGAGGGGGAAGAGAATGGGGAGAGTAGAGTAGCAAGGGAGTAAGAGAGGAAAGAGAGGAAGAGAGAGAGAGAGAGAGAGAGAGAGAGAGAGAGAGAGAGAGACACGGAGGGAGGGAGGGACAGAGGGAGGGAGGGGCAAGCAGCCCATTTTGTAGTGGGCCAGCCCCACCTGGCTATTGCCAGGTAACTGTGGGGTGGAGTTTAGACAGATTGCTAACATTCCCCCATTTTGGTTTAATTAAAAAGAAAACTTAGAAAGAAGCAATGGCAAAGCTGGGATAGGGTCGTCGTAATATCTTTCATAATGCTAGCACTATACACATATAACATAGGATTGTTCAGCCTATAAAAGGAATGAAACATCAATCCATGCTAGAGCATCAATCAGTGTAAGAACGTTTGCAAAAGGAAGATGACAGCCACAAAAAGCTCCCCGACCTGTCCTTCTGTTCACATGAAATTTGCAGAGCACCTATCTGCACAGGAAGCCAAGCTCATGCTTGGCTCCTCACTTCTAACAACCCCTGCTAAGGTGAGGCCCACTCCTCTCTGTGCTGCTTCTTGGTTAATCAGCACTTTCACTTATATTGTACCACTCTAAAAATAACATTAATTTTTAGTAATACAAAAACACAACTATCACACATATTAGGGAGGCAATGGCTTTAGCTTAATATGAATCACTCCCCACCCTGTTTCAGGCTGTGTTTAATAACAACGGATAACACACACATGTTCACATCTTTGTGCAAACACACACACACACACACACACACATACAGAGAGAGAGAGAGAAAGAAAGAGAGAAAGAGAGAATTGAAAATTGGTACTAAGATATTTTTATATGTAAAAGTAACAGACTGTTTTATGAAGTTAGATTTCTATTGACATTTGCTAATTCTAGGGCAAAAATAATGTTTACAATATTGAATGACTATAACACAGTTGTAAGTATACAGAAATGAACTTACCTGATTTGTGTGGAAACAGCCTATGAAATATGCTTAGTTTCAAATACCAATGCAAACAACTAACTATGCTTTCTTTCTCACTTCTTTCTTGTGATAATTAATGTAAGTTTGAATTGATACTGTAGATTGAATTTTTTATTTTGGGTTATTTGGATGGCTGTGTTTTATGGGAAGAGAGGAAAGGGTGAACCTAGCAGAGTGGTTAAACCTTCTTCCAGATGCACTGCCTAGAGAAGTTTGTCTTTGTTGTTGTTGTTGTCATTGTCATAGCCATTGTCATCAGGAGCATTATAGCCAGCTGCTTTGTTTGGTTTGGTTTGTTCTTCTCCTTCATGATGTCAACAGCATTCTAAACAGAATCTTTTTCTGTGAATGATCAGATGCAGCTGCACCCAACTCTGTCAGAAATTTCAGGAAGTGGGCCCATTGAGCTTCATTTAAAAAGTATTCAAGGAAGTGGCTCATGGTCATTTGTTAAGGCATGCCTAATGTTCATGGGTGACTATTAGTTCTTTTCATGTACTATCAGGTCCACAGTGAATATAGCCTTGCCTTCCTATTTTTAAGTCAATGGGCACAAAAGAATCAAACTCAAAGCATTTCTAAGTAAATATCTATTTTGTTTTTGATAATATTAAAACAAAAAGAGATATTTTTAATTCTGTCTGTTTCACTTGCTAGAACAGTTGTAGATGGAAAAGTGCTGCTGGACTGCTTACAAGTGAACTGCAATCCACCCATAAGCTAAGTAGACCCTCTTTCCTACATAAGGGAAAAACAATTCATATAGCATGTCACAAGCAGCTTGGTTTCTCAGCAGACAAATAGGAGTCATAGCTGATCTGGAGATAAAGTCGACTCTGTACAGCAAGAAAATGAAAACACATTCTGGTGAGGGGACAGAATAGAAGGATGCACAACAGCAGCCTTGGCATGAATTGTTCAGAGCAATTCTTGTAATGGGCAAGGAAACAGAAACCTGAATGTGAGAAAGAAAAGCCTATTTATTTTTCATAAAATAAATATTGACATATTTTTTGATAAAGTATACTTTGTGCATTTGAAGGATTTTCTGTGTTATTTGGAGCTGGGGAAATAATTAGCAATTATTTATCTTTCTATCTATCTACTGATTGATCATTTTGCATCACAATTTCTCTTAAAAATAAATCACTTTTTATAATAAGATATTTGACATTTTTTGGTGCTACTTTGAAAGGTGGAACATGTCATTATTGACAGCAGTCACACTGATGGGTAATGGATGTCACAGTGTACTTCTATTTATCAGGAACTTACTGGTTTTGATCAACAAATCCTCAGTGTTTCCTTTTCCACTTGTCTAGCCTATGTTCACACAAGAATGTCTATCAGTAGAGTCATAATGGAAAACAATATGAAAGGTCCTGGAAAAACTAAAGGTTTAGAACTGCATTTGTCCAGCAGTCCTTTTCTAGTTAGTAATAAATATCAGTAAAATCAGGAGTACCTTACCCATTACAGTGTTATTTGTAATAGCCAAAACATAGAAACAAAGTGTGTCCATCAAAATATAGATCAAAATATAGATAGAAAATGTAGTATAATTCTGGTGAGATAAATTATTACCTATTAGCCTCTAAAAATTCCTTTACTTAATGGAAGGAAAGGACCAAATCTCATAATGTGTTCTTTGACCTCCATATGGATGCCATTCACTGCAAAATAAATGAATGAATGAATGAATGAATGAATAATAAAATGAAAAAAAATTAAAAACGAAAATGTAATAGACTACACAAGTGAATAATTTCAGCCAATCACTAGAAGATAGTTGCTATTTGTAACAAAATGAGTGAACTTAGATACATTATGCTAAGTAAAATAAACAAATCTCAAAAGTAAATACTCCTTCCTGTACCTCTCTATTGTGGGACTTAGTAAAGTTGAATTTATAGACAGTGCGTGGTTCTGCTTGCTTTGTGGTGTTTGTACTCTTGTCTTTCTCTTATGCTCCATTGCCAGGCCAGTTCACTGACAATATTTTGATCTTCTGCTTGTTTTTACATACAGAAGAGAATTCTGTAGTATATCTGAACTTGGTTGCTTTTCTATTAATACCTGGAATTGGAGAGCTTGGTTTGTTTTTCTTGCTATTTGCAGGTATTTCTTAAAAAATATGTATTCTGCTCCTATTTTCAAGGTTGTAAGGTCTTTTCATAGTGTTTACTCTACTGTAAAATGCTTAGAGCCTTTAGCGCAACCCAGCTTGGTGCCCTGGAAATCTGAATTGTCCTCTATCTTTATTAGATCTTTCTCAAAGTTTGTAGTTTCAGCTTTCCTTGGGATTCCTAAGGATAAGTTTCACATTCTTTCTATCAAGGTGCTATGCTATTATCCACAAAGAGACAGTGTAAATTCTCAGGCTCCCACCAACCAACATTCTTTCCCAGTGGAGCAAAGAAGAACCATGTTATTAACAACTGTTTCTTAGGTCTCTCTTCTATACTTATTGACTCACATTTGACTAAAATTAATTATATAATCTTAATAACTTAAATTTATGTTATTAGCTAATAGATAGCAGATAATAGATGAATGTATGGTTCAATTCTTTCACAACCTTAATCACAGAACATCTTGTGTTTTAAATATTGATATCAATCACATTAAGAATTCCTTTAAAAGCCAAGAATGTGAATAGCTATATAATATGTACATTTTATGGGTATATGCATGCTTATCTCTATATATCTTAAACAAAAAGTATATAGTATCTGTTTCATTTGTTAGTTTTTAAAGTTTCAACAATAGTATTAATTTATTATACATTTTCAGTTTATACTACTGAATAAAAGAAAACTATTTCCTTCACCATTCAGGATACTTCTGATATCAGATAAGTAGGGCTGTTTCCCATGCCATGCAATTATCCATTTTCCAGGAAACACCAACTAAGTGCCTTATACTTTAGTTTTCTTCTTATCCCAAATACTGCATCTAAACTGGGCTGCGCTGTAGAGCTCTTAGTCGTATATGAGAACCTCTTCATCAGGCTTTAAAGATAAGTCCAAGCAACACCTCTGCATCTAGCCAGCCAGCTGTAAACGTCTCTTAAACTCCATATGATTTAAACATTACTTAGAATGCATAAAAGAATTGAGGAAAACATTCTACTTGCAAGTTTAGTTATCAAATTATTAAAAAGGGATGCCACTCAAGGACAGCCAGATGAAAATATGCAGAAGAGAAGTCTAAAGGAGAGCACAGCCTTCTTTCTCCCTTTAGGGAAAATAGGAGGATGGGCATGGTTACATGAAAATGCTGTGAAATATGACACATTTTTAAGGGACTTGAGCATCTGTCAATTAGTATTCTAGCAGAGGGAATTGAGTTCTAGACTTCCAATGATACTGAAAGACATCACTACTTTAATTTGTATTATTTATTTGTCTTAATTCATTCTCAAAGTCAAGATAGGCTATTATTTGTGCACTATTGCCTAAGAAATATCTTTTCATATTCAGTCCTGTGGCAGTTCCTTTTTCAGATTTTTTCATGATTGGTTAAATTTATAGATAAAACCAACTGCAAGAATCAATTTTTGTGGATAAAAGAGGATCCCCTTATTCTCAAAGTTGATAAGTGTAATTATGTAAAGGGATAATCACCAACAGTTCATAGACTTTAGGCTGTAATATATACCATTCAATCAGCCCGGTGATTATTCACACAGCCCACTATTTCTTGACTAGGAATCATGCCCTTACTAGCGCTTTCAAGCTTGATACTCTTTACATCTATTAGAAGTTTAGTAGCTGTATGACCTATGTAGCCATGAAACATTGCCTTTCTTTTCCAATGCTTTTCCATTAGTGACCATTGTATATAGTAGCCAAATGCAGATGTCAATGTTTCTTTACTCTGCTCACTCTGTGCCATCATGTGAGCACTATATCATGTCAGTTCATCACAAGAGGAGGAGCATATGGAATAGTTAGATATGTTGAAAGAATGCATTCAAATATAGCTTCCTCCTTTGTATATATTATAATTGTTTTATCTCATCAGTAATTATTAGTATTCATCTCTATCCCCAACATAAACCTCACCATAGATTTCAACATACAGTAAAACTATAATGTAGATGGAAATTTTTGATAGTGACTGTTCAAATCATGCACAGGGATCCTGGAACTTCCCTCCCATAAATAAGAGGAGAGACCAATCAAACTGACAGTTTTTAAGTGCCACAAAGGGAATATGAAAATGTGTCATGTTCAACACAAGAACACAAAAGGAGCTTTGTGAGTGGAAGTTATTCACTACTTAGGTTATAGAATTAAGTTTAAGTTGTTTCTGCAGGAAGGTATTGTTTTATAGACAACAGGAGGAACAATAGTGATATCATTGCCTTGTTAGTTATTTTGCTTTCTAGACCATATTTGCTTCTCATTTCAATCTTACTCACTATACACTATGTTTCATTTAACTAGATCTTTTGCTTCAATAGTTTTGCTTTACCACTTCCTACATGAAATTTGGACCTACTACATGGCATCACATAGGAGTGATGACAGCCAGTGAAGTAGGTCTTCACTTGAATCTTTATAAACTCTGTGTTTTTCCCATGTGGAAAGAAAATACTTATGCTCATGCACACTTGTTTCATATAAAAGGAGAGTACTAAGTGCCCAAAAGAGCAGTTTTTATCTGAACTTTTCTAAAGAAAAGTAAATTAATCCTGATGACAGTTTTGCATTTTTCCTTTCATCTTACTTCCTTTAGTCTTTCAGAGCATGAGAGCCAAAATTGGTTTAGCTCAAAATTGGGAGGTTGCATGCACAGATATGTTGAGACATGCATCCCATTAGCCCTACTCTGATGGTAGTATTTCACTGTTTATATTTTGATACACATACAAAGACTGGTCATTGACATCTAAAGAGCAATGTTTGTCTTCTCAGTCTTGAGTAGTCTGGTGTAATTCTACTATGCAGTTGGAAAATGAATGTATCTCATCCGGTGCAATAATCAATTGCTTGTACCAAACAGAGACAGAAAAAGAACTGTTTGCATATTAATGCTAATTAGTAAAGCAAACTGCCCTGAATCTTTGGAGAAAAATATATTATAATGAGAAGAACATAAGATGTTATGATAATTCTGTGAATCCTACTTTTACTAAAACACAGAGACTGATTAAAACTGAATTTAAATTGTTTAATCTTTTAATTTTCTTCCTCAAAATAATTCCTACAATGGAGAAATAAAATACTATACTGCAGAATTGTAAAAATATGCAGCTAAGCTAGAATACATACATATGAATGAGTGCATAGGTAATTTTATACATAACTATATAAAGTCTATGGTATTATCATTGAGCATGAAATTGAAATGACTGCAGAGCAGTTAAATAAGAAGAAACATTCTTTAAGATCCTACAGTTCTGCTGAATGTCAAATGGAAGTTCCTCTATAGTTATTTATCTTGTGAGAAGAATTTGACAATTACTATTTATATGATAGAAACATCTGTAAACTACCTTGAACTTCTCAAAGAAAGGTTATGGTCATGATTAGAGAATGTCTGGCTTTCTTTTATCCCCAGCATGAATTAAACTCTCCACATACAGTGATGGAGGGATTTAATGTAATGAAAAGAGTTCTATTAATCAGGCAGATGGTCCTAAAAGATTGCAGGGATGGAGGTGAGAATTGTTTGCAGCCTTCTTTTGTTAGCTGAATTTTATAATTCTATATTTGTTATGATAACTTGATGTTTATTGACACCATATGTTAATATTAGGTAAACACAGGATGGCTTGTTATTTAGTTGATATACTGCTCACCAAACTTCACAGTGAGTTAAATGATTTTAAATAACCCCACATAAACTACCCATATGTTGTTTTTTAGCAACAATGCTAAATTACAGAAGTTAGTTTGACTTACTATATGGAAGGAGGGGTATATATATGTATGTATGTACATATATATGTATATATATATCATGATATATATATATATATATCATGTATTAGAAATTTTGTTTTGGTACTAGATGTTGAGAGCTATCCTCAGTGACTATACCATGTATGCCTGCTTATATATCAGGATTTTTACCCTCACTTCTATTTCCTATTTTGCTAATAGCTTCTCCACCTATCATATAAATATATTATCACAAAGGACAGGAAATGTGATCACTTCTAAATATTGTAAAATTAGAAGATTCTTAACATGGTGTCTTTATGAGACATTACTTTGTAAAGCAGGACATTATGATATCGGATTAGGAGAAAAGGTGGAAGGGGGATAATAAAATATTGATAGATATTTTTGTGAATCTATAGTCATAGACGTCTCCTGATAAATAGTGGATCCATTATGCACACATCTGTTGTTTATAAGAGGCCCTGTCTGTGGTATCAGCATCTTAGAAGCAACAGAAATATATTTGTTACACTAGTAGAACTTGGGAGTTAAGCACTGAGAGGCCAAACACTTTAATCCTAGCACTTGGGAGGCAGAGACAGGCAGACTTCTGAGTTCGAGGCCAGCCTGGTCTACAGAGTGAGTCCCAGACTGAGAGGCCAGCAGATTGTAGTACTTGATAGACACCCACTTACATACCCATGGTTTCAGTTGTTTGCTTGTAACCTCTAACCTCCTTTTTACAAGCATAGATTGTCTCTGATTGGTCCTCCATCCTGATAACAAATACTATCACTTTGCAGCTTAGCATTTAAACACAAGATTTTACAGAAAAATAAGCCTATACTACAAAGAAAATTTAGGTACTCTTAAAAGGATAAATACCAATGAGTTCTAGCTAAGCTTCTATTGCTGTGATAAAAAACACCAGCATGATGACTCTAACACATAACCAAGTTCAGCTTCCATCTTTAGATACAAGCTTGTCCACTCAGCATCACAGCTTTTGTGTTCTGAACCATAATAATGCTTTGAGAAAGTTTCTCCTTAATGATGCTCTTATTTTATAAATTGTAGATAATTTCTTTTGCGACGACCCTTTGTCGCAATAAAGCCAATGTTTCACTTTCACAGACTTAACCCAAACTATCATGTCAATAGCTGTAATAAAGTCAGAAATATCGTATGAGTAGCCCTGATAGAATCTCAAGTATCAAAGGAGGGTCAGGAGAAGTCTGTACCCCTCTGAAGTTCCAAAATTCCCAACTCTACGATCTCGACGGTCCCATTGCTCTCAGCATTATCTTCCAAGAGTCCACAGAACAGCCCATTAAGCACTCAATTGCTTTTCCAGCTCAAAGTTACAAACACTTCTACAATATCCCCCAAACTAACATGGTCAAGTCTGTCACAGCAATCCCACATTCATAGAGTTTATTTCTGTTCTAGTGAAATTTCTGTTGTGAAAAAATATGTAAAGTGAGAGGAACTTAGAGTAGGAATGGATTTATATGACTCAGTGCATGGTCTATGTTCTTCATCAAGGGAACCCATAGCAGGAACCTGGAGGCAGGAACTGAATAATAGATCATACAGGAATGTTGCTTACTAACTGGCTCCTTCATACTACCTCAGATACTTTTTGTATATAACCCAGTTCCCCCATCCAGGATTTATACCACCTACAGTAGACTGTGCCCTCCCATGGCAATCAACAATCAAGATGATTCTTTATAGACATTGTCACATGTGACACTGATGGCAATTCCTCAGTTGAGGCTCCCTCTCTCCAAGAATATCAAGCTGACTAAAGCTATGTCACAAGGCAAATAACAGCATATTTGAAGAGAAAAAGGCAAGCATTAGTTGATCTAGACCTGGAACTCAGAACAGCAGAGTGTATCTGTGAGGTCTATGACACCTCAAAAGTCCAATTATGGTAATGTGAGAAATTTATCTTTCAAAATGTTAAATTTGAATGATAATAAAGAGGACATGTTCTGAGTGTAGCACTAATTTGCTATGATGGTCCATTTATTATACCATATAAACTTTATTAAAGAAGCAGGTATAGACCAGTGTGATGGGGACATTTTCAGATAAGACAATGCTGGGATTATTTGTTGAATTTTTAGAATTTCCATATGCTACACGATATCCATGCACACATGAACACACAGTTTTGTGTGCTTCATTATCCTCATTTACTTTGTTTTATAATTATAATTTGCTAAAGGACATATAACTAATTACATAGTGGAGTTTTAAGGCTAATTCACATCTGTTCAGCTCCAAAGACAACTACCACACCAGACTTACATCTGTGTAAATAAAATGGTACAAAATTAGTGTAGGTGGTGGCATTGTAAATGCTTTATGTGAATCTTCATTGTGCAGCTCTTTTACAGTCCTGGAGGTAGCAATTCAGTTAAGTAGTTTGTCCTTGAGTGTTTTTCATGGGAAGAGAATCTCTGCCAAGTTATTGTCTCTCTGTGTGCAAGAGTCAAGCAGGAAGTTAGCTCAGTGACTTCAAATGTAGTGGGATGTGGCTATCTGAAAACGGCAAAGATGACACAAAAAGATAGGCGCAAATAAGTGCTGTTCATGGGTTAATATGGGAGGCAGGGGAACAAGAGGAAAAGACAGAAAACTAGCAAGAGGCAGTGAAAAGAAGAAGACTTAGAGAAATGTGGGGAAATCAAGCTACATGTGCCATTAGAATTTTAGTCTAGTCTTCTATTTGGCTTATTTATTTTAGGAGGAGTTATCAAAATAATAGTTTTGAATTTTTTTATTTGTTCATTTTTAGTTGACAAGTTATATTTCCTTTAAATTTGCCTTTTTTGCAATATTATTTTTATATTGGATATTTTCTTTTTTTACATTTCAAATGTTATCCCCCTTCCCAGTTGGTTCCTCCCAGCTGAAACCTCCTATCTCATTCCCCTTCCCCCTGATTCTATTAGGGTATTCCCTCACCCATCCACCCACTCCCGCCTCCCTTTTGACTGTTTATTTAGTAATTAACTTTCATGACAAGATTTGCTTTGAAAACATCTACCCTTTTCTACAAGTTGTTGCTCAGCAGGCAGTAACACCTAGGATGAACTCATGGTTACATGACATAGGTAAAAATACTTTGTCATAAACATTAAGACTAATGATTCAATTATTCAATTTTGAAATTATTTTTAATATTCTTTATTCCCCTAAATAGCTTATATATTTTTAAAATATTATATTTTAAATGAAAGCTTTAGTTTTTCTTGGAGATTTTTAAGGTTATTTGAGAAAAATATGATATACATATATGTGTGTGTATTTCTCAATAGTTATTTACTCACTACAATCATTTACAATTTGAGCTAAATAAGGATGGCATCACTACATATTTAGTTGAGCATTTCCCTCAAACATAACAATGAGATTTTGATTCTGCCATATTCATGACAAATTTGAAGAGTTGATAAAGTATGGAACAGTTTCTTTTCTTTTCCATGTTATACATTTACCTAGGTATCAAAACAGTCAGAGATCTTATTAATCACTTGGAAAGGATAAAATTTAGGACTGGAATATTTCATTGTATTAGCTTAGCAGGATGAGTAGTCCAATGTTTAAGCTACTTTCAATATGATAGAATGACAATATTTAATAGAAACACATGGCATCTTCAATAATATACACATTTGCCTTATCTAATGAGCAGCACAATCAATGATCTTAGTTATCTTGGCTCATAAAAGAGAAACTAGTGAATGTGTGATCTTTAATTTGCTTGCTACTCTATGTATTTTCTTTTAAATAAATCTTACTTGCTATAACAAAGCTCCTGGATTCCCATCAACAGAGATTGGTCAATCACTCCAAGAAGTAATTCTGAGTCATCTGGGTACTCCAATGACTGCAGCATATTGGCCAGTCTGTAAAAATTTATGTCATATATACTGGCAGCCTCAACTCTCATGGAAACCTTTTCTTTTCTTTTTTTTAAATTTATTTTTCATACTTTATTTACATTTCAAATGTTTCCCCCTTTCTTGTTATCCCTCAGGTTTTAGAGACTGGATGGGCTAGCACTTTTAAATTACATGAAAGGCAAAGGGAGGACATCATAGACTTTTATTATATTGTATAGACTTTTGTTGCTCAGTATAAATTTTATTTTTTAAAAAATAATAGAGAAGCATGATTTTTAGGCTTTAGAGTATGGCATATTCCAAACAAAAAGATTACAATGCAGTATAAGAATTTATTTCTTTGTGAATGACTTGTCTCACATTTCTATTTTTGGCTGTTTTCTGTTTTACTGATTTTCACTTGTATATTATGCCTTCAGATTTTGAATTTTTATAGATTGTACTTTCATACTTGTGTTTGTGTGTATTTCTTATGCTTTCTCTTTGTCAATTTATTTATTTATTTGTTATTTTTTTTTATTTTAAACTCCAGATTTTATTCCCTTCCTGGTCCAACCTCTGACTGTTCCACATCCCATACCTCCTCCCTGTCTCCAAGAGGATGTCCCATGCTCCTGCTCCTTTTTAAATTCAATTTTTTCCTTTTTTTGTTTTTTGCTTGTTTGCTTTCCAAAGAGAAGGATTAAGAATAAAGTCATGGAGTTGGTTGGGTATGGAGGTAAGGATGATCTGGGAGTAATTCAGATGGGGAAACTCTGGTCAGTATATATTATATGAGAATATTTTATTTAAAAGAAAAAGAACAGAGATTTATGCTTAATTTTGACATGGCAATGTACTTTGTAAAATAAAAGGAGATAGAGTAAAATCCAGCCCTTAAGGAAGAATGCTTGAGTTCCTCTTGCACTAATCAAGGAGCTAGATAACTGCTATGTGATGCATCAACGTCACGATAGCAGCCAGGTTTATTACATTGTACTCCTGGGTAGAAATAGGAAAAGAAATGAGTTAAGATCAGCCTATGTGGTTTTGTGCTTTGTAGGAGAGGGTGTTGACATCATGGATTGAAACAGAGCTGTTAT
>JADRCH010000087.1:8668695-8705737 GCA_019843965.1 Rhynchomys soricoides
GATTAGACTTCTGGTTGTATTCTTTATTATTCTTTTCATGTTTCAATTGTGTCTGAGATAGTGGTATAATACTAAGGTTGTGTGATTTTCCCAGAAGACATGAATAAACAAATGTCCATTCACCTGAGACAAGTCGCTGACAACAAATCTACAAAATTGTCCTGTTCTACCCTGCTTTGGTGAACCGTTGAGTTTATGGTGGTTGCTTAAAGGAACATATATGAGGGTTTACGTATAGATAGGGCAATTTAAAGCAAACACATTGCTGAAATGCCCCTGCAGCATGGGTGATGGTCAACAAAGCTAATGACTGGAGCTGCCTACTCAACTCCCAGGCATCTCTACCTAAGTGTCTCCTGTCCCTTCACATAATTTTTCACTTGCTTCCAAAACTCTGCCAAAGGAATTATGAAGTTTTTTTATATTCTCAGCTTCCTAGGTCTTGTGAATTTAGTTTAGATTCCTGATTATTTATTTGTTTTTATTTAGATTTTTTCACATAATCATTTTATAGGTCATTCACTGCCCCCCTCCTGGTCACCGTCTCCCACAATATTTCCCCCATCACTCTTCTTCTTCTCTGAATGGGTGCTCTTTCAAGTCTTTGTGACACTAGGTGCTTCCTCCCCCATTGAGGCCAGACAAGGCAGCCCAGCGAGAAGAACATATCCCACATCAGGAAACAGCTTTGGGGATAGCCCCTGCTCCAGTTGTTTGGGATACACATGGAGTCTCAAGCTGTACATCTGCTACATATGTGCAGGGAGGCCTAGGTCCAAACCCTGTATGTTCTTTGGTTGATGGTTCAGACTCAGAGAGCCCCAAGGATCCAGGTGAGTTGACTCTGTTGGTTTTCCTGTAGAGTCCTTATTCCCTTTGGGGTGGAATCCTTCTTCCTATTCTTCCATAAGAGTCCCCAAGCTCTATCCATTGTTTGTTCATGAGTGTCTATATTTGTCTGAGTCAGCTGCTGAGTGGAGCCTCTCAGAGAGCAGCCATGCTAGATTCCTGTCTGAAAACATAATAGAGTATCATTAATAGTGTCTTCAATTGGTGCTTGCCCATGGATTGGGGCTCAAATGGACCAATTAATGGTTGGCCAGTCCCTCAGTCTCTATCCCCTATATCTGCCTTTCTTATAGACAGGATAAATTTGGTGTTGAAGGTTTTGTGGGCAATTTGGTGTTTGTATCACTCCACCGGAGTATTTGCCTTGCTATAGGAGATGGCCTCTTCAAGTTCCATATCTAAGGACACCTCAATTGATTCTTGGGCACCTCCCTTATCCCAGATTTCTCTCTCATCCTGGAGATGCCCCCTATTTCCCCACCACAGTCAGTTGCAGATTACCATTCATTCTCATGGTCATCTGGCTATCCATCCTGTCTTCCCACACCTGATTCTGAACAAATACCCCCATTCTCATCCCCATATCCTCTTCCACCCAGTTCCCTCCTTCCATCTTCCTCTTATGACTATTGTATTGCCCCTTCTAAGTGAGATTCAAGTACCCTCTGCTGGGGCCCAGCCATGGCTGTTCTTTCATGGTTTTTCTTGAGGCAGCAGAGGGGGAAGAGAGTCATCAGGGCCAAGACTTAGTCTTGCAAGATATTTATGATTGCTGATTAATAATAAAAAATTTTCCTATCTTAAGTCCCAGTCATTTTCCTGCTGCACTTACCTGCCTGTCTGAGTTGTCCTGAGGCTGCATTCTCAGGCATTTATCACCTCATCTTAAACAGCAGGTGATTAAGTAAAGTAGCTGTTGTTCATCTCCTTAGAAAGTGGAGGGCTATAACTTCCAGCCTGCTAGGTGAAGTTGCAGGAAGAAAAAGGAACACTTTGAAAAATGATTTTAGCCTTTATTTCTAAGTTCTTCAGTTCTCCAAAAAGTTTCTACAAAACTTCTCCTAGAAAAAGTTCTCTCTAAAATGTTATGTAAAAGGTCTCTCTAAAAAGTTCTCCAAAAAGTTCTCTGAGGAGTTCTCTCTTGTTCTCTAAAATGTTCCCTTTGTTCTCTTCTTCTTCTAATTTTGCCCTTTTCTCCTGCTCTGATCATTGTACTTTTGCTCTCAAAGTCTTTATTCTAAATCTTATGGCTTTAATTGTAAATTCCCCATAAGTTCAGTTTTAAAAGTTCTATCTCTCTCTCTCTCTGCTCTTTCTCTCTGTCCTCAGCACTTACAAATCTTTCAAAATACGTGATCACATGGTAAAAAGTTCAACACAAGTTTACACATAAATTTACATCATAAATTGAATAGGAAGTGTACAACAGAAAATATTTACATGCATATCCATTAGTAGTAATTGTCTGGCTAAATATTCATTATGTGTCACAACCTCAACAGATTTATTGAAAGTTAAAAACTATAATTTTGTGACTAAATTATTAGTGAAGTTTTATATAGGTAAACTCAGTCAATATTTTATCTTCTGTCCTTATACCTATAGTAAATTTTTAGTTCCTTACTTTGGCTAATGGTTTTACAACCTGCTAGGATGTGCTCTAAGTTGTAGATGCCTGCTTGCTATGTCAGAAGCAATTAACTAGTGACATTTGAAGACTGGAAGAGGCCTCATTGCAGTTTTGGTTATCAGAGAGGACTTAATAGCAGTCCTATTATAAAATAATAATTACTAATAGAATTTTAGGAATTCTTATAGGATCATCATTAAGAATCAAGGAATCATCTATTTGTTTATATAGCATCACTACAAGACAGTACATCCTCATTGTTTTACAGAAATCTGCTCAAAAATGTGGGCTAATATTTAGTTATAGATAGATAGATATAGATATAATTAACAATAAGAAGATATGCAAATTAATAGCAGGGATCTTTCCTAAAATGAAAATCTTCTTGGCCTTGCCTAGAGAAGCAAATCTGTCATTAATTTTGACAATCCATAGTGCAATTATCTCAGAAAGATTACCTGCTTCTTCTTCATGGCCCCAGGCAGCTCTCACTTGTGCCTTCCTTCTTGTTTAGCATCTTTGGTTCTGTGGAGTATAGCATGAGTATCCTGTATTTTATGGCTGATATCTACTTACAAGTGAGTACATTTCATTCATGTCCTTTGGGTATTGTGTTACTTCCCTCAGTATGATATTCTCAAGATTCCTCCATTTGCCTGCAAAAGTATTATTCAGCTATTAACTTTGTGATTCTCAAGAGCTTCCCTATTAGATATTTTCACTTCAGAAAAAACGCTGAAGATCCCATCAGCCTAGAGGAGATCATTGGTACAAAAATAGGAAAGATATGGGACTTCAACTGTACCAAAGTAAAGGACCAAGTCAAAGGAAAACTGTTGTCTAGACTTACTTCCTAAACTTTCAATACTAGAGCAAAAAGGCAAGTTTATTTTTGTTTCAAGATAAGGAATCTTCCATATCAAGACTGAGTTCAGGACTTAATAAATCCTCCAAAGTTGAAGCCATATTGGTGGGAGAGGAAGGTTTTATTGTTTATTTACTATTGACAAAATTCTTTTCCTTTTTTCAGATGTTCTTCAGTCTCAAATATTTATTATCAACAGGCTTCATGAGACTTTATTTGTAACTTATATATGTATGTATGTATCTGTGCATTTATGTATATATACATATATACTGGAATAAGTAAATGGCTATCTTATATTCAATAATATACATTCTTTCTTATTTTTTACTTTTTCCATTCTGTTGGAGCTCTGGAAGGTTTTTAGTCAGTTTGAATCACACAAACTGTCCTGTGTAAATATATTCTTGAGACATGCGTATTAAAAATATTAACATTAAAAATTCTAGTACAGAGAGAACATACCGTATATTAATAAAACATAGACAAAAAGAACTTACAGAGTCAAATTCCATGGTTTATGATTCTTTGTATCCCTGTGCAATAGTTGTCTGACTTGACCTGATTGCCATTTTATTTCTGTGTGTTATCATTTAAATTAGAGAAAATAGAGCTGTGAATTCCATTTAATTTGGAAACATTCAAAAAATGAATTAAAAACATGAATATTTAAGTGTAATATATGTACCTTGTCAAAGACTCAAATTAATGCTTTTTTATAGTGGTGAATTTCAGTGTCCTGTGCCTATACCACTGATGATAGACGTAATAGTTTATGAGAGTGCCAAGCTAAATGGACAGTGACTTCTAATATCTCCATGGATTTGTTCAGTCAAGAATTACAGGCGAGGGGCTGGAGAGATGGCTCAGAGGTTAAGAGCACTGACTGCTCTTCCAGAGGTCCTGAGTTCAATTCCCAGCAACTACATGGTGGCTCACAACCATCTGTAATGGGATTTAATGCCCTTTTCTGGTGTGTCTAATGACAGTGATGTACTCACATAAAATAAGTGAATAAATAAAAAAAAAAGAATTACAGGTGATTATTTTAATAGCTGTGTAATTACACTTTTAGGTTCAATGAGATATATGGGAATCCAGTTAGCTTATAGGCACTAAAAATATAGTTGTGTCTCAATATTACTAAATATCACTCAATATCACTAAAGGTTCTCATACCACAATTACAAATAGATTCACATTACTGAAAAGGAGAAAATTAATAAATGGTAAAGATCTTAAGCTTGTATAATTTTGCTGATGATGAGCAATAAAAGAAGAATACTATAGGGAACATTTAAAATTAACTATTGTTACCTATTATAAAAATATAAAATTATTCAGCAGCCAAAATAATTTCATTTATAGAATTTCTGTGGAAAGTGAAGACTAGTAATAACTACTGTTTTTCTTACCAACTACTATGTATATTTGAGATACTTATGAAAAGAAATAGATCAGTCTTGAATATTGCTTAATATTACTGTTGTTTATCTATATTTCCCATAATAATTTTACTTGAATGTTACACATGCTAAACCAAAATTAATATACAATGGGGAATTGATAAGATAAAAGGTAATTTGTAGTAAAACTCAGAGATTTATTGAAATTTTATATAATATATATATAATTATTTAATGATATTTCTATTATAAAATAGATATTTAATACAAGTGGAAGAGTTGAGATTATTTTTATATCACCTGAAAAATCAGAGAATAGGATAGTTTTGTCAACTACAAAGAAACAAACAAATTTTAATTTATTTCTGGTGTTTCAATTCTGGAGGACAGAATTTTTTTATAAATGCTATGCCTAATCATCTAAATTTGTACACTAGATGCATACAAAGTACAGTAAATCATTGCCATTTTGAAATTTATCTCTTTGGTCACAGATTTATATACAAAAGAAGAACAAGGTTTTTGACTATTTTATATTGCACTTTTTACCCTTTTCTGCTTTTGCTTTGGGATGGATTTTATTTTTCAGATACTAAAGAAGTGGAAATGAATGAGGGCTCAAAGATATGCTTATAGTCTCAGGCCATTTAAAATGCCAAACTACTGGGGTAATGAAGATACATAAAAATATATTAATATTGTCATGAGAGAAGTAAAACAGTTGATAAGTGTCTTTGGAAAATGTCTTACCATGTGATAACAGGTCAAGCCAAATAGTAGATAAGTAGATGCCCCAGTGTAGGGGAATGCTAGTGAGGAAATACGGGAGTGGGTGGGGTAGCACCCTCTTAGAGACAGGGGGAGGGGGATGGGATAGGGGTTTCCAAAGGGGAAAACATTTGAAATGTAAATAAAGTAAGTATCCAAAAAAAATCTTTTTAAAGAATCAGAAAAAAATTAGACAGTGAGGGAATCCTTTATTAGAATTAAAGAGTGTATGTCCTTATTTTGTGTCATTGACACAATCCTCTGTCAAGGTTCTCTTTATTGTCCAAAGAAATGAAATAGAATTACTTGTGTTAGTAATTTGGTAAGCTAGGAAAGTAACAATGGCTTTGAAAGTGACAGAGATGTTTATTCATCTACTATAACTTGGAGTATCTTGCACAACCATGACTAATTAGTGTGGTTTGCTGTGTCTGTAACAAAATATCACAATTACTTAAATAAAAGAAAATGTATAAGAAAAAATGTTTAGTTTATAACTAATATGAAGATAATTTTCAAATTAGCTCTAACAATAGCCTTGAGAAGAAATTATTTTTACACCAGAAGTTAAGTGAGGGTTCCACATGAAATGCCATTTTTACATTTATGCAGGGCTCACCTAGCTTTGGGACAGGTCAAATGATTTATTTTATTTAGTGAATTTAACTAAGAAAGATTTCTACTGGCTGTAAGAAAAAACCTCTTGAGCTACTCAACATTAATCAGTGTCTGTTTTCACTTGTTTTTCTAACAGACAATTCTAAAACCTACTCTGTTGTAGTGTGTTCAAGTTGCTTAATCGTTTTACTATGTTCAGCTTTGCTTTATGACCTAATGACATGTACTACTGTAAAAATTTCAAGCACCAGTAAATGTTGTTTACTAAAGTGTCAAAAGCCTATTTATAGATGTATAACTTCCTATAACATTATACTTGTGTTTATAAATATAAATATATATATATATATATATGGCATATGCAGAGGTCAGCAAGGGGTGTAAAAATAGGGTTTTTTTTTTTTACAAAAGTGGCTTTTCAATATACCACAGCTACTATAATTTTTAAAATTATTTTTCTGTTCTCTCAATTCAGATTGTTATCACTTGCATTTGGGAGGACTGTACAGATATTTAACAACTTAGATTTAATACATGATTTAAATTTAAAACATTTAAATTAATTTGAGGAACACACATTTTATTTTAAAAACCTATTGAAAATTATACATTTCAATGTCTATTTATTTTCTTACACTTTTTATTTTCATTACCTCTTTATCTGTTGATGAAAATATTAGTTGATTGCACTGTCTTACTAGTGTCCAGAGAGCAGTGGTGAATACCACACCAGAGAACAGGTGTCTCTGAGGTAGGAAGGAATGTCTTCAGGGGAATATTCACAGGAGCAATATAGCTGGTGCAAATGATAGTTTTAATTTTAGAATTGTATAAGCATCTCGCTGATTTCTACAAAGACTCCACTGGTTTACCCTTCCATCAAAAATGCATAATGGTTCTCTTTTCCTACATGTTCAACATTTGTTATTTGTTGCCTCTTTCTTGTTTGCTTGCTTGCTTTATCTTTGTTTGCGCTTGGATTTTTATCTCTTTCATATAGGTATAAGCAATTTTGGGACCACATAGGCTTTATCCCAGAAGCTCTTGTGGGTTGCATATTTATTTTCATTAGACTTTCGGAACCTTTAAATTTCCTCCAATCTTGACTAATTCACTGATTTACTTTTCTTTGAAAATTTATTGCTTAATACCCAAGTATTTGCATACTTTTCTTTTTAAGTTTGTTTTATTTTGCCTTATTTATTTATTTATTTACATATTTATTTAGAGACAGGGTTTCTCTGTAGACCCCTGGCTATCCTGGAACTTGCTTTGTAAACCATATTGGCCTCCAACTCAGAGAGCCACCTGTCTCTGCCTCTCAAGTTCTTGGACTAAAGGTGTGTGCCAACACTGTCCATGCCCTCCCAGCTGCCCTTCATAAACCCATCCCTTCTTGTCTCAAATTGGTAGCCTTCTTTTCTTTAATGATTATTATTGGTATATCTGTTGTGTGGTGTGTTTGTGTGTGTGTGTATGTGTGTGTGTGTGTGTGTGTGTGTGTATCGTGTATATACCAATGTATTTAAATGCAGTGTGCTGAATCCATTTTTGCTGCTTGTGTACACATGGCTTCAGAGTTTACAACTCTGCATTGAACAACTAATAATGGGTTTCATTCCCAAGTTGAGGCCAATTCTACTTCTCCCACAGTCAAACAGAGTCATTTGTCTATAGCTCTTTATCTAGATGTGGGATTCATGAAATTCTTTTTCTCCCTCATTAACACATCGATTGATATTTTCACTGTTCTGGCTTTGTTTGTGCAGCTATTTCTCAGAGAGAATGTGTCATAAATATCTTCCTGCCATTCTGGATTTTATATTTTTCCACCCCTCTTCTGTATTGCCTTCTGATCCAAAAATACAAGAGCTGTGATATTGATGTATCCATTGTGGCTTGGTTCCTCAAATTTTTGATATCTGAATATGCCAAATTGGAGTTTTCTGTGATAGTTTCTGGTAGAAAGACAGGCTTCGTTGATACGGTGTTAGTTCCATTTATATGGGTAAGATTTACAATGTAGTAACAAATTAAAGTCTGGTCTGACAAAGTATCAGTAGTAGATTTTTTATCTCACTAACCATGACTAGGTTTCCAGTACCAGGCATGATCTTCCTCCTGCTGAGTGGGCTTTAAGTTCAAATTTGTGAAGAAAGGCTTACTGTTGATACCTGGCTTTATTTTACTGTGGTCTAAAAGTGTATACGCAATTATTTCAATTTATTCTATTTATTAAGGCTAGACTTGCTTTGGGATACATAATGTAATTCTTTCTAGCTGTGTTTGTTTTATGAGATTGCAAGCCTTAAGATTTAGTACATAAGTATGTACAATGGCTGTGTCTTTCCAATGAATTCACAGTATACATAGCCCTTTTCACCTCTTCATATTAGTTTTGGTTTAAAACTCATTTTACTACCAAATATAAGGATTCACAGGCCAGTTTGTTACTCTGACTTGCAAGCTTTGACTCTC
Source organism: Rhynchomys soricoides (assembly GCA_019843965.1). NCBI lineage: Eukaryota > Metazoa > Chordata > Mammalia > Rodentia > Muridae > Rhynchomys > Rhynchomys soricoides. The sequence goes on from JADRCH010000087.1 coordinate 8,677,310, forward strand.
AGTTTATGGATTTTTTTGTTTGTTTGTTTGTTTTCTTTTTTGTTTGTTTGTTTTTTTTCTCTTGCTGTGTGCTTCTTGCAGCAAATCTATGAGAAATATTTTCCTGTTCAGTCTACTAGTTTAACTCCATCTTTTCATTGATGAATTAAGGCCCTTTACATTTAAGGTTTAACACTGAGAAGGATTTGCTGTTGTATTTCTCTTGTTTTTTGTTCTGGTTGGTTGCTCATTCCTTCTTTCCTTCCTTTCCTGCTATAGTTACATGTTTGCTGTTTACACAATGGACAGGATGGATTTCCCCCAATTCTCCCCTGAATTTTGTTTCTTTTATGTACTGTACTCTGTGTCTATCACTATATTTCTTCTTTAAGAATATTCTTCAGTGGAAAGTATATTATCATGAATTCCTAAATTTGTGTCTTATATTTCTATCTTCTGTTTGTTCATTTGCTTGCCTTATGGGTTTTCAAGACAGGGTTTCTATGTGTAGTCCTGGCTATCTTAGAATTTGTTCTGTAAACCAGGCTAACCTTGAACTCAGAACGATCTGCCTGCCTCTGCCTCCCAAGGGCTGGGATTAAAGGTGTGTTGCCACCACCACCCAGTGCTGTTTTAATGTTTAATGTTCATGGCTGTAAGAAGCTTTGCTGTCAAGAATTTCCTTTCAGTTTAGAATATATCATTCCATAGTTTCCTGGTCTTTAGGATTGTTGACAAGTCTGGCATTATTCTGATGCTTCTGGTTTTGTATATTAGTTGTTGTTTTCTTTTCAGTTTTTACTATTGTTTCTTTGCTCTATAGTTTTGGCATCTTGATTGTGAAGTGTTTTAGTGATGATCTTCTCTACATGTGTCTCTTTGTTGTTTTATATGTTTCCTGTGCTACATATCTATTTATTTCTCCATGTTTAAGAGATTCACAGTGGATGTCAGAGAACATTCTGTCAAAGCCATTGTACTATCTCAGCTTCTTGTCAGCATCATGTATACTTTGTTTTGGGCTCATGAGCAAAGTCTGTCCCAGAATATTTAGAGTTCTGGTAATGCTCGTTATTATTATTATTATTATTATTATTTTTGCATTTATCTGTCTGTTTTAATGTCTCTATTATGTCTTCAACCCTGATTCGTATTCTTTTACTGACTCTTTATATTTATGGCATTGTTTTCTGTTGTGCTATTTGATTCTTTCCTTTCTAAACGTTCTGTGGTATACCTTTTCTCTCTCCCTTGATGAATTCTCCCTTCATATTTTAACTTCTTTACTCCAACATACTTTGGAGATTCTCTCTTTTTTTATTTGTATTAGTTTTGTAACTTTTTTTCTGTTTTTTTTTTTTTTTTTTTTTGGTTTTTCGATACAGGGTTTCTCTGTATAGCCCTGGCTGTCCTGGAACTCATTCTGTAGACCAGGCTGTCCTTGAACTCAGAAATCCGCCTCCCAAGTGCTGGGATTAAAAGCATGTGCCACCACTGCCCAGCTAGTTTTGTAACTTTCTTTGCCAAGTCTTGGGTTAAATTGTTTACCAACTAAATTTAATCATCTATTTAATCTCTGACACTTTCTAAAACTTAATACATATTACTCAGTGACATCTTATTTTGTGGTGTTGGTAGGTTGTCCATTTGTGAAGTTTTCATAGTGTGATAATGTATAAAATTTTTGCATGGTTTTGCTGTTCGTTGTTGAGTTTTGCATTTCTCTTAATAGTATATGTGACCTCTGATTTAGAAATTTTTATTTCTTCATTGCTTTTGTTTCTTTTATTTTATGTGGAGTTCTCTTAATGGTCTACTTAAACTTAGATTTATGTTGAGGATGTAGAGTCAACTACAGTCTCAGTTTTAGCATCATCGGAAGGAAAAGTACTGTGCTATGGACTTGTATCTCATGCAAATTGCACCAACAGGGGTGCTAGATCCTATTTGCTGATATGCTGCCTTCTCACTAAAGGAGAAGGTTCTGGTTTTCTTCCTCACTTGTTCTGAGAGTTTTCAGAGTGCACTTCAAAGTTCCAAATCAGAAGTTCTTTGAGGCAGCCTACAGTAACTTCCTTCAGTGGCTACCCAAACAGCCCCACATCGTCCACATCGTCATCTGTCGGGTAACACTCTTGGAGCTCCAGGCTTGAGCTCCTGTTTCAAGTTTGGCTCTTGAGATCCATTGTCACTGCATGATATCCTGCCCATGCCTCTATCTTCATTTTTTGGTAAAAGCTATTGTTGAGTTACATTCTAAATTTTTTTCATGAAAAGTGGTTTCACGTTATTAAATCTAAACTAAAACAACAACAAAAAACCAAGTTGATAGAATAGAATTTAACTGGTTTAAATATACTTTTTCTTAATTATGAGGTGTGTGTGTGTGTGTGTGTGTGTTTAGGTGCTGATAAACTTATGTCTATTGTCTTGTTTCTCTCAAATCCTATTCACTAATGTTAGGATTTGTTACAAGTGAATTTATTTTTGTCCTGTATTTTGATAAAAATTTTACTTATGTCAATTTAAATTTTAATTATAGTTATTTTAATTGGATGTTTTCAATACACGGCTTCAATTCTTTGAATTATTTCACGTCAACAAAGAAAAAAATGAATCTACTGACACAGTACGCAAATAATGGACCCACTTATTTTATTCAAATAAAAATATTAAAGACATACAGAGCACATATGTGTATGATATTGTGCATCTTGGACAATAATTTTTAGTGGATTGAACTATCTTTGCATGTATAATTATTTGCTTTTCACTAAGTATAATTTCCTAGGGGAACTAATACTGTAGATCTATGTGACAAGTTTAAATATAAAAATTTTAAGTAAAATAAAACAATATTTCAGTTAATCTACACTATGTGAAAGCAATAATAAATGGGGAGAAGCTAAGACTGTGAAATAATTTTCTTTTCCTTTTGCCTATTTTATTAAGAATGTTTTCTCATATTATGCATCCTAATTACAGTTTCCTGTCCCTCTAGTATTCCCGGTTCCTCTCCACCTCATTTTCCATGTGAATCCAACACCTTTCTTTGTCTTATCATAACACAAATAGGCTTCTATGGGATAATAATATAATATAATAAGGTAAAATAAAACTAACATTGAAGTTGGACAACACAGACAGAATTAAAAAGACAAAGAGAAGCACAAGAAAAGAGTCTTACTTGCTTGCATACTCATGAAATGCATGAAAATTCTAAATAATAAGCCACAGTATTTATGCCAAGTATCTAAACAGAAGAGCCTGACAGGATGTTTGAGACAAGGCTCCTCCAATGATGTTGTTAATTTCATTTTCTGCTGACCTCCTCCTACTGCTAGGCATGCAGCATATGCCTTACAATAGTTTGTTTCTCCAGTATGACTCTCTTGGATGAAAAATATGAAGTTTCCATTTGGAAATGGTTATCAATTGGTGATAATGCCTGAGTTACAGATGGGGACAATAATGTCCACTTACTTCAACTCTGTAACCTCAAGTGGTGCAAAGCACTGCCAACAAACACTGTGCATGTTACTTCAGTCTGTTTGACTTCACAACTGTGTCGCTCACATTGCTATAGAGTTTCTGGCTATCCTCTACATCACTGGGTTCTTCTCTAAGGTTTCCTGAAAACTGAGGTCAGACATTTGATAGAGATATCCCTTTTGAGGCTGAGTGTTCTAATCTCACACGCTCTTATAATGTCTAGCTATGGATCTCTGTATTTGATCCCAGCTGCTGTAGGGAGAAACATCTCTGATGATGCCTAATCAGGACATTGATCTATGAGTATAGAAAGAAGTTATTTGGAGCTGTTTTATTGCTACATTTTGTTTGTTGGTTGGTTTTATCCTAGTTCCCTGGGCTTTCTAGTCTCAGGTCCTTGATCAACCAAGCAGTGTCAAGCATGCGTTCATTTCTCATGGAATGGATCTTCAGTCAAATCTGATATTATTCCCACAAACTTTGTGCCACAGTTGCTTTACCTTGCCTTGCAGGAATGACAACCATTGTACAACCAAGGGGGCTTTGCTGGTTTGGTGTTTAAGGTTCTCTTTCTTAGTATGCTTAGTACATTCCAGTACCAAAGACACTAGCATATATATGAAGGATATATGCAGTAACCAGCTCAAACAGTTCAGTGAGTTGGCTAGGACTTATCTTCAGCCATAGGGCCTTGCTGTCATTTTTGGAGAGCAACCTATAGTCTTGTTAACAGTCTGGGTTGTTTGCAGAATCCTATGGAACCACTTTAGCCAACAACTCAATGTTAGGTATTTCTGGTACTGGAAGTTTTTCATTTGGTAACAATATGTGTCCAGCTGGGATTCTGTCTCCATCACTGTTTCATGATTTCATTTAGATATTTACGTCTTTTAAGGCGCTTTTACTGTATTAGATTTCATTACGACTCCTCAAATGACCCTTAATTTTAGCTGTTTCTTCCTGGATTCCCTCACTTCTCCTCCTCTTTCCTCCCTCTCTCCACATGAACCTCCTCTTTCACTATCCTAATCACCCCTCCATTAATAACTAGCTATTCTGTTACCCTTTCCTAGGCATATTTATTTGTACCCCTCTAGTACCTTACTCTGTAACTAACCTCTGTGGTTCTATGGATTGTAGCTTGTTATCATTGATTCAACTACTAATATCCACATATAAATGAATGCATACCATATTTGTATTTTTGGGTCTGGGTTACCAATATTAGTTAGGGGTTTCTAGAGGAACCGAACTTATAGATCTTACATATATGATTTATTATATAATGACTTAAAAGTTCAGCTAGTCCAGTTATAGCTGCCTATTAAAGGAAGGTCCAAAAATACAAAAAGTTATTCAGTCCATGAGGCTGGATATTTAAGATGATTTTGAATATAAGCCAGAATTACAAAGTATTAGGCTCTAATGCCAGTGAAGATATGTCCTTGCTAAAAAGGTGTATGAAAACAGGCCAAAAAGAAATGCTTCCTTATTCCATGTCTTTATATAGGTTTCGAGCAGAAGGTTTAATTAGATTAGAGGTGGGTTTTCCCAGCTTAAAATATCTGCATTAATGGTGTGTCTGTCTACCCCAAAGATCCAGATTAAAAGTAGATCTTCCAACTGTATATATGATAAAACATCCCTGTATCTTTTGGATGAAGCCTATTTGATCATAGTGGGCATTTTTTTTTTATTCCTTGATTTTGTCTGCAAGAAATTTTTGTGAAGTTTTGTATCTATGTTCATAAGAAAAATGTGTCCATTACTGTCTTTCTTTGCTGTGTCTTTATGTGATTTTGTTATCAGGGAAACTGGGGCCACATGTTATTTTACTTTTCCTTAAATAAAACAATCCATGTGTTTTCTGTTTCTTAGGTATAGAAAAAAGAGTAGTTTAACTTTTAAAACTAAAATAATTTACAATGTGATAAAATAATATTTTATAATATGTAATAATAGCTCTACTTCCCCACTAATTGGAAGTTTTAAGAATGTAAATTTTATATAGTTCATTAACACAGAAGAAAATGCTAAATACACTTAGTTAATCATTTTTCATATTGATTGTTTTTCCACAGAATCTTGTCTTCAAGCTGGACAAAGAAAAAAGATAAAAATCTACAAAACAATTTGCAAATAATTTCAATAAACTCCTTTACTTTATGCCATCTGATCCATGCAAGAGAGTAAAGAAGCAGCTTCTAATTGTACTGTAGGCCTTGCTGATTCAAAACCTCTCATTTCTTTTGTAAATGCCATAATTTCCACCCCTACTTCTATTGTTTATTTTCTGAAGCCTCTTTAATGAAACTCCAATAGTACTAAGCAGACACTCTTTAAAGGTGTGAGATCAGGAGACACTACCATTTGGTTTATGAGTATATAATAGATTTACAGGAACTTTAATGTCAAAAAATGGTTTTATCTCTTACAGATCTTAGGAAGTAGCAATTGCATTGGTAGTTATATACTTCTGTCAAATTTGTTACAATATGTGAAAAACATTTGAGTTTGTTTGGTTATGTTTTTATCGGTTATGTTAGTTTTTAGCTTAATAAATATCCAACTATGATGTGGATGTTTTGAGGCCAATAGACCATTAGTATGTTTCTGGGGTTTTTTGTTTGTTTGTTTGTTTTGGTATCAAGTCTTTTATTTCAAATGATAGCTAAGTTAGAGTTATAGCATTAAAAGCAAACAAACAAACAAAAAACAAACCAAACCAACAAACAAAAGTCTTTTGTTTTGTTTTTATTTTTGTTCTTTTTACCAGGGATATTTTGTTTTCATTTTTGTCATACACCTGGAGTCTTCTAGGGGTTGAGATGCTTTTCTCTTGGTATTATTTATATTCTGGCTGGTAAAAGGATACAAGACTTTTGGAAAAGAACTTAGAAAATGATACATTTTTGTATAGCTTTACTTTGGGAGTTCTATGCATGGTGTTTTCATTCTGCTGTCCCACTCCCTCATCTCCCTGATGCACCCTCCTACTCCACACCCATCAAATTTGTCCAATTTTTTCCACAATGAGTCAAATTAATGCTGCTTCCACTGGAGCATGTTAAACCTATTACAGGCCAATTTCTTAAAAAAAAAAAAAAAAAAAAAAAAAAAAGATTCTTTCCCTGTGTCTATCACTTCCTAATAGCATCTAAACTAAAAGTGAGAGACCCTATCCGCATCTACCTGCACTTCTCATAAGTATACATGAGTAAACATTTATTAAAAGTGAAATATTATACCTATATTAGTTATTTCTACAATTACTTTAAATGTGTATTTCTGAATTGGACACTCACATTTTTAGATTCATACCTGCATAAGTAATGTGACAGTTTCAATATCAGACATGGAGCCACATATATATGATTGAAATGAATGTCAACAATCATTCTTAATGGTTGTATTTGAAACATTCTTTTGGATCAGTTACCTGAAATGGGATGAAAAGTAAAGGAATTAGATGATGCAAAATATCACACAAAAGCTAATGTGAGGGGCTAGAAAGGTGGCTTCAGAGCTCCAGAATCTGGTTCTAGCACCCAAGTGGTGGCTTACAACCTTCTGTAATTCCAGTTTCTGGAATTCTATAGCCTCTTCTGATTCTATAGGCACCAGGAACATGCATTGTGTGCATACATAAATACAGGCAAAGCACAATGACACTCACACATATGTGTTTTAAAGATTAAAAACCTTATGAACATTGTCATTTAGTCAAAAATATAATATCTAAAATATTTTCTATCTATAATGATTTCCCTCTCCTTTTCCATAATTGCATTTTCCCTGTCAGGACATATAATAAACTGAGATTGTACTCAGATGCAATCTGCTTTTTCTTTACTCAGATATTTCTGATAGTGTTCTTTATATATGACTGTTTTCCTCTGTTAAATTAATTATAAAATATTCATCTACGGGGGCTGGAGAGATGGCTCAGTGGTTAGGAGCACTGACTGTTCTTCTTGAGGTCCTGAGCTCAATTCCCAGCAACCACATGGTGGCTCACCACCATTTGTAATGGGATCCAATGCCCTCTTCTGGTGTGTCTGAAGATGGCTATAGTGTACTCATAAAATAAATAAATTTAAAAAATATATTCATTGATTACCTGTGGTTGTATAGACTATTCTAAGCCTACGGGTCATTAGAGAAGAAATCCTACTTGAAAATGAACATTTATGTCTCATCTACACAGGAGTCTGTAGATATCTCCTTGAAATGCCTTAATACCTCAAACTTAGTTTGTGTATGTCCAAAAAGACATACATGGCTCAGCATCAGATAATCAGCTTCAACTGATTTAGATAATTGCTTCTCATGCTCTTGAAATAAATAATGAAGAATGGGCTGTCTGTAATAGACCTGCAGTATATATGTGACTTTGTGTGTCTGTGTATCAATATGCATATATTACTTGCTTCCAGTATTAATTTGTTTTTATTTTTCTAGCGGCCATTTTTTGTTTTTGCCTTATCATTGCATCTTGAATTATTAATGATGGACAAAATATGTCTGTGAATTCGTAAATTTTAGAATAAGATCAGTGCCATTTATTATACTGATAGTAGTAATATTGCTAAGCTTCACTTAGAACTGTTTTGACATGGTACTACTCACCATGCCAAAGTGTGATTATCAGTCATATACAGTTTAGTAGTTACAGCAGTGCACATTTTAAACTCCCTGACCTCTGAAAATACAAAGAAAGAATGTTCAGCTATAAAGCTTCCATTTTTAGTAGGCAAAATAAAATCCAGCAGGCTCTGAAGATGGGAAGAATGTTGGTACAGATGTGGACTACATATGTTAGGGTTGAAAAGAAGAAAAATGAAACAGAGAGAAAATAATACATCTTTAAATACATATTGTAAGCAAATCAACTACTGAATGCAATCAACAGAGATTTTAGCATTTTACATGTAAATGATGATTCCAGCTTTCTTGGAACTGTGTCCAGGATTTCATGTTTCTGTCTTAGTGACTATTTCCTTTTACGAGTATTCACCATGGCTGGCATTCATAGCCGTATGTCACTACATAAAATTGCCCTGAATGGTATCAGGACCAGTGTTCTTGCCCTGTTCTGTCTCACCAATGTATTACCATTGAGTGCTGTTTCTCAAACTTCATCTAAGGTAGAGTAGTACAACTTCTTACTGTGATTGAAAAGATATATAGTACACACCACATGGGCTGTAAAGAAGAGTTCTATATCTGAGTACTGTGCTCTACTCTTTTACTTACATTTACACTTACCTGAAGACAAGATGCTTTTTAAAATATTACCTATCTATGATGAGAATGACCAATAATCTAATACATATTCACGTGCCATTATCTTATCTTTGCAAACAAGGATGAACTAGGTAATGAAATATTCACTTATCTTTTTACAATGAATTCTTAAATCAATATATCTGTCTGCCCTCAAATTGCTTTTATGAAGATTAACGATAATCAAATATATGCATCATATTTTATAAAAATGTTTATACAAAACTTACATCTTATCACAGTTTTTCATCTTCAACAGAACAATCATAAATTCTCACTCAAGCTATAATTAGTTTTACTTTAATAATAGCTCTAAATTTATGAGGGTTTGTATATTTTAAGTGTAATTCTCCCAATTCTTCACTTTCCACCTACGAAATTTGAAAATCACAAAGCTTATGGGATTTTTTTTTTTTAACTCAGACTAGGAAATATTGCTAATAGATTCTTTCTATTCAGAATGCTTTCCTTTAATTTATTCATTTAACAAATATTCATTTAGTACCTTTAATTTGCCAAGCACTGTATTGGGAATTTGAACCATGAATAAATTAGACAAAGCCCATGAGTTCTTGGATGTTATAGTACAAGTGTGTAAGGTAGGAAACACCAGCAAGTCATGCATTATTAAATACAGTATTCAGAGGTGACAGAGAAGGTTGTTTTGACAGATACTGGAGAATATATCTGAAACAGAAATTGAAGGAACTGGGAGTGCTTGGCTTCAAATGGGCTTACAAGATACAAAAGAGAGAGAAGGCCTTGATTTGTTCAAGGAACTGTGAAGATGCCAAGGCTGTAGTACATGAGCCTGGAGAACTTTTCCAAGTGTAGATGACCTGGAGTCTTTAAGAGGCAGCTAGAGGAATGAATAAGTAAAGTTCTTTTATTAAAAAAAAAAAACAAAAAAACAAAAAAAACATAATTTTATTCTGGACTGTAATGAAAGCAATGATTATCACAGAAAGATCACTGTTAGAAATTGTAGTATTTTTGAGACCGTGTAGCTACCTGGTAACTTAGCTACTTTTGTTGATGTACACTATGAATTGTCTGTAAAGACTTCTTTGGGGTTTTGACTAAGCAACTTGTATTCATAATAATGACATCAAGTTTTGTGAAGGGTAGTTTAGGAGATGCGTCTTGCATTTGCTTGTATTTATGTGGTATTTCCTTTTTTATTTATGAGAAATAAAATTGTATAAGTGAAGTAGACAATAGGGTATAGAGTCATGGAGACATTAGGACAGGGAAAGTTTAGGGTTCTTATCTGAATCACCTGTTATATTTGACCTTTATTTTTTATTTGACACCCTTCTCCTCCATATTCTGCCTCCTTCATTACTTCTATAATTTATATATATATATATTGGTTTTTTTGAGACAGGGTTTCTCTATGTAGCTCTGGCTGTCCTGGAACTCACTCTATAGACCAGGCTGGCCTCGAACTTAGAAATCCGCCTGCCTCTGCCTCCTAAGTGCTAGGATTAAAGATGTGTGCCACCACTGCCCAGCTTATATACATGTATTTGAAAGTGGGGCCTTTACTGAATGCAGCAGGCAAAGAAGAACAGGGGGAAGTACTTTAAGAAGTAAAATTTCAAGGAACAAAAACAGTTTGGAATTTAATTACAGAAGCCTATGCATCTTCACGTAGGAGTGTATCTTATCAAATGGCATGGTCACACACTTTGATACCTCATTTTCGGCTATCATCTACAATACTCTCCTGATTTTCTAGCAAACTCAGATCTCTTTTCTGAACTACCTTTGCACATTCTTTTACAACTCTAAATCAGTCTTTATGTAGACTCCAGTCTCCAATTTTAAATACCGTATATAGTGATGAATCATATTTTAGAATAAGTGCCACAACCCGTGTCCAGGTTAAATACTTGTTTATTCTTCCATATGTTTATTGTAAACTATTAAACTCTAAACCGAGTGCATGTGCATTACCCTTTCCTTGCTCTCTCTGTGTTCTGCTAAAAGACTAGACAGAAACCATCCTTATAAGATAAATTAGGTTTCTGCTGTCTGCCCTCAGCCATTCACTACATTCATTTCTCAAGCTCAGTAATTTCCCAGTGTTGTACAATATCTGTGTCAGTTATTTTCTTCTCTAGTTTTCTAATCATTTCTGTAGGATCTTATCTGATTCCATTTCTAGCTATGGATCTCTCCTGTTTTTTAGTTTTATAAAGCTAAACACACCATCTTCAGAGCACACCAACTTTGTGTTCTTCATTTTGGTGGCTCTCCAAATGCCAATGTCTGTTGGATGAGATCTTCTGCAAGACCTATGTAAACTAGCAACTCCAGTCCAAATTATTAACTATTTTTCTTCCATTCAGTTTTATCTACATTCCCCTGTTTGGGAACAATTTGTATTTAGTTGTCAGTTGCTTAGACTCATTCTGAATGGATGTGTTTGCTTCACAGTTGTATCCTCCAACATGAAGTAGGGCCTGCTAAGTGATAGTTGCAGACAACGCACCCAAAAAGCCTCAGAAGACAATCCATAGAGATTGTGCTTTATGTATGCTGAACAATCTCATTCCACTCTTACACCCTTTAATTTTGTTTATTATATTTGTTTTTTCCCTTATGCATGTAGCTACAGCTTGACAACAGCTTATATCTTCTTCTCTTCCATTTCCTCACTGGTAATGATATTTTCTGGGAATGCTGCAAAGCATTTTAGCCTAAACAAACAAGAAAATCTTGTAGGCAGGTGCCCTTATTTATTAGCAGAATCCTTGTTGGTAATTAAGAGGACACTTTCAAAATCTATTTAAAATTCTACACATGCATAGGATTCATGTGGGCAGAATGCTTCTGCAGATATCTTTATCAACACTAAATAAGACTCCGCTGAAGAGTGTAATGGCTCTTTCCTCCACCCTTTCCTGTTTGTCCTTCCCTTTATTACTTTCAACTTAGTTGCTTCTGGAATGCAGAAGCTTCATAAGAGCATCCACTCTTGGTTAGTGTTCTGTCTCTGTCTAGAAATTCTTAATAAAATTTGAAGAAAGGAGAGTGCATTCTCATTTTTAACTGTGAATCAAATGTTATTTGCCTCATGTTCCCTTTTGCTCTTGCTTAGAGAACCTCAAAGAATAATAGTGGATATAAATAATTCTGTTAAAAAGAATGACTTTCATTTTCTGAAGCTTAAAAAAATTACAAAGCCATTATTTCAGAAGAAACCCTTCATGTATGTAAATATAATTGAGCAGAGGAATTGTAAGCTAATATGCTGATCTTATGTGGTGAGAAGATTAACAGAGGTGAGTGGAATTTCTCAAAATTGTAAATTAACACTGTGTTATTAATCTTCATAAATATCACACCAAGAGCTCCCATTAGGTAGAGAGGGAGGCAATGACAAATGATTAAAACAAGCAATAGAGCACATAAATTATAAACTTTTCCAGGAAGCAACAGCTGATTTCTTTTAAACCAAAAAGAACAAATAAAAAGACAAATCAATATTCTTCAAACTTCATTGCTGAATTCAAGATTTATTGTCTTCTATTATTTTCATAAATGAAACCTCCCCTTTTCTATGAATAATATATTTTAAATATATATTTAAAATAATAAAGTGGAGCCACAAACACAAGATGGTTCTGAACTTAAAAACACATTGTAACAATACCTTTCAAAACTGTGGGCTCAGACAAGAGAAGGGATGCTAAAGTTTTCCTTTTCATTGTCACTACTAGTAACATCCTATTGTATTATTACACCCAGTCCTTACAGTGTGATTTGTTTGTTATTTATCTATATTGTTTTTCCATTGTTTTTGAGAGCAACAATGAATAAAGTTGTAAGCACTACACTGTTTTTCACAGTGAAAGTATCTTGAAAAGACATAACATTTTTGCTGAAAAATTAGGACATAGGACTACTGAAAATGCTTGTTCTATAATGACAATAGGAAAATAACTGTATTATTTATATTTTGCAATATTTAATGAAGCTCCAGTACCTCAGTTTATTTACATTAACAGAGACTTAAAATATTTATGTGGATTTTCTTTTTTTAAAAAGATCTCTCTCTCGCTCTCTCTCTCTCACTAGCTCCTTGTATTCAAACGTAAAAAGTTTAGCTGAGGTAACTTACAGGGAGTGTATGGCAGAGAAATATGTTTTATTCATGTGCCAGGCTGCTCTTTCCCAGCGATGCAAATAAAACTGCATGTGAAGGAACAGCTGCTCTCAGAGCCAGCCTGTGTCTGCTGAGGGAGCACAGCTGGAGCAATATGCAGAGCATTATCTTCTGTGAATCAAACAGACCAGGAAGACGCTTAGTAATACATATGTAATTCTGCCACATCTGAAAAGCCCTGCTCATTCATTTAAAGCTATAGTCTCCAAAAGTGGGGGCCTATGAAACTACATGATGATGTTATGGAATTGCAACTTGAATTTTTCTAAAACTTCAAGCTGTATTTCTTCTCCTATCTCTCCCCATCACCTTCACTGTCTTCTCTCCATTTGATCCTCAAATTTCCTCAGCATATACCAGGTTTCCCCTTGTCCCAAGGTTACCAGGACTGTGTCGTTCAACAGGTGAGGTAAGTAATAATGAAAATGAAGATCTAGTGACTAGATTCCATCTCTCAAGGTCATTCTCACATTTACAAAGAGATGTTTTAAATGAAGGGCAAGTTGAGATTACTTAAATAAAAAATGGCAGAAGAAGCAATGAGAGAAAGGAGAGGTTGAAGAAAAGGGAAAGAAAAGTGTGTGTGTGTGTGAGAGAGAGAGAGAGAAGGAGAGAGAGAGAGAGAGAGAGAGAGAGAGAGAGAGAGAGAGAGAGAGAATGATTCATTTCAGTCTCTATACACACATTTCCAGCAGATGGAAGGGATAGTGTGTACAATTAAAATTGTGAGTACAGATTTGCACAGAATATAACTAGCTTGAATAAAGCTTGGCAGATAGGACTACACAGTGGTTAAGACCATTTGCTGCTCTTGCAGAGGACCTAGGTTCAGTTCTCAACACCCAGACATAACAACCCGCAATTACAGTTCCAGGGGGCATGACATTCTCTTCTGTATCCAGTGAGTACCATACATATGTATGGTATACAAACTGCATACATTCACACATTCTCACTAAAATAAAAATAAGCAAATACTTCTTTTTAAGTGTTTAAGAATGCTGTCAAATGATTTCTGTCACCTACTTCTGTGAATATAATTCAAGATCTGTGTAACTAAAAACTTCTACTTCAACACCTTTTTTGCTTCCTGCTTGAAATCATGGATTGTTTAGACAGCCTATTTATCCATAGGCTCAGGCTGGACTCATTTTAGTGCAATAATACTGACTTTTCCTAAATCCAATAGAAGTTAGGAAATTAGTTCTCACTTTATTTTTAATTCATGTTTCTTACAACTTAGCACATGAGTATTATATTGATGCTACTCCCTTCCTCAAACTCCTCCTATGTATCCTCATTCCCATATTCATCATCTCTTACTTAATTATTATTATTATTACATGCACACACATACACACACGCATGTATACACAATACAATGAGTCAATTTGGCATTGTTCTTGTAATGGGAAAAGATGCAGGATCTCATCTCAAAGGAAACTATCCCTCTTCCATAAGCCATTGACTCTTCTTTTAGAGATGGGATCCTGTGGAATTTCCCCTGACTATTTTATCATGTCATCAACTGTTATCAATATGTTGGTTTTAGTAAAGCAATCATATCATTGATATTACATATGTGCATTTTTGTCATATCTATGCACATTAACTACAGGAATTCTGTTCTGGGCTCTGGCTCTTAAAATATAGCTGTCCTTTAATCTATGACTTTGAATCACATGTTTATCAGTTGGGGTTGGGCATCCCATATTCTCTTGTTCTCTTTACTTTTGCTAGTTGTGGATCTCTGTAATAGTCTTCTTCTGTTGTACAAAAGAAGGTTCTTTTGATGAAGGATGAGAGCTACACTGATCTGTGGGTGCAAATAAAGATATTTAGAATACAATTATTAATTATGTTGGTATAGGAAAACAGCATTAGTAAGTTCTTTTGTCAGTTCTATGACCCCTCTGGTCATGGTTAGTTGACTATGTCTATAGTACCAGAGATTAATTTCCTTCTACTTTGCGTGGGCCAATTAGACATCTGTTATTTACCCCTAAGATGAAAGCAGCACTGTCTCATTCTTATGGATATTTCACAAGTCCAGTCATTGTGGTTTTATGGGCTTTTACAGTTGGGAAGGACTACTGATTGCTCCTTCTCTCCCTTCAGATTACATGTGACTTCCAATCTGTGAGGTCAGTTCTCAGAGAGCTGGCTTCCAAACCAGTCCCAAACAGCTTTCTCCAAGTCATGGGTCTGAAGCGTGTTGTACTTTCAGAAATAGGATTTTACCTTCAACTTGGAAAGGCAACCAAGAACAAAGACCAAACACTCTAGTATTCCTAACAAGTCATGGGACCGTTTCCCATATCTGATAAAGAACAATTATAATCATCACGGCATATAATTCATTAATACACACACATACTCACACACACACACACGCACACACACACACATATATATATTTTAACTAGGCATAAAATAATTTGTTTCCCTATGGTTTTTTCGAGGATTATTTGTGTTATTTCTCCTCCCTTCTCTGCTATATTACACTTCCTCTTCCCTCCTCAGTTAAAGCTGCCATTAATTTTCCCTATTACCCCTTGGGAGCACCTACTATCCCCCTCTCTAGAGCTCCCTACTTCCACGTCTCTTTCTACTCTCCTGGCTTCTTCAGATTCCCCAGGTTATATATCCAAATACACTGATTAGAACAGGAGCAGAAAGTCCACTTCTGTGGAACATATGACATTGTCTTTTGTGGCCTAAGTTACCTCCCTCAGTATATTTTCCAGTTCTATACATTTACCTGGAAATTCAATGATTTTGTTTTCCTTTTGCAGCTGAAGAGAATTCTATTGTGTATTTGAACCACGTACTCACTATTCATTCATAAATTAAAGGGCATTTAGGTAAGTCCTAAGTACTATAGTCAGAGCATCAATGAACATGGGTAGGCAAATATCTGTGAAGTAGGATGCCGAGTGCTTTAGGATTAAGTCACGGGATGATTTAGTTGGATCATATGGTAGATTAATTTTTAACTTTCTGAGAATTCTCTGCACTAATATCCATGGCTCCTGCACAGATTTGCAATCTGTAAACAGTGAACTGGGTTTGTCTTTCCTTACTTTTATGTAGTTTACTCTCAATGGTTTTCATGATCTTAGCCATTCTAGGGTAAGGTCAAATCTCAGAGTATTTTTATATTTACAAGGATGTTGGCAATTTTAAAGATTTTCTTAATCATTTTTATTTATTCTTCTGAAAATTCTCTGTTCATATCCATACCACATTTTGTACTGGATAATCTTTCTTTTTCTTTGTATATTCTATCAATCCTCTATCAGATATTTATTCAAAAATTTCACCCACCATTTGGACTTTCTCTTCTCTGAACATAATGTTTTCTACTTTGTACTGAAGTATTGAAATGTTTTATTTTACCAATTGTTGCCCTTAATTCCTGAGCAAATTGAGTCCTTTTCAGAAAGTCTTTTACTATACTTGTATCTTCTAGCATACTGTATATGTTTTCTTCTGGATGTTTTGGCATTTCACATACTTCACGCAAGTCTTTGATCCGTTTAGAGTTTATTTTTGTCACCATGACAAATATAGGTCTAATTTCAGTCTTCTGACAGTATATGCCCAGTTTTCCTAGGATCACTGTGTTAAAGATGCAGACTGTTCCCCATGTTAATTTTTATAGCCATTCTCAAATATCATGTGGCTGTAGTTATAGAAATTCATATTTGGGTCTTATATTTTCTTTCATTGATCTACCTTTATATTTTTGTGTCATTAGCATGCTGCTTTTATTATCATAGCTCTATAGTGTGGCTTGAAATTTGATACAGAAATCACTCCAGCTTTGTTCTTTTTGTTCAAGACTTTTTTGGCCAGAGGAGGTTTTGGATTCCTTATGAATTTTGGAATACTTTTTTCCCAATTGTTTTTATGAATAATGCCATGGGATTTCAATTGGAATTCCATTGAATATAAATTGCTTTTGGTAGAATAGTTATTTTTTACAATATTAATTCTACCAAATCATGATCATGAATGATCTTTTGTTCTTCTAGTGCCTTCTCCAAATACCTTCTTCAAATAGTTCAAGTTATCAGTGTAGTGGTTTTTAATTTCCTTGGTTAGGTTTATTCCTATAATCGGCAATAATTGTGACTAGGATTCTTTGCATGATCTCGTATTTGGTTTTGGTATATAAGGGGGCTGTTTTTGTTGTTGAATTTAAATTAATTCTGTATCCTGACACTTTTCTTAGACTGTTAAATTTTTCTAGAAGCTTTCTTGTGAAAGTTTCTAGAACCTTTCAGATCTCTTATGTATAATATCATATTGTCTACAAAAAGGGCTAGTTTGAAATTTTATTTTCCTATCTGTATTTCTTTAATTCCCTTCTATCATTTTTTTAAAGATCCAGCTAGTGCATCCAGCACTTTGTTTAAAGGGATGAGAGTGAAGGAGATCTCTGCATTATTCCCTATCTTAGTGAGATTGCTTCTAGTTGTTATCCACTTGTGCTGATGTTTGATATGGTTTTGTCATATATACCATATGTTATGTTGACATGTATTCTCTTCTGGCTTCTCTCCAGGACATTAATCATAAAGGCATGCTGCATTTTATAAATGACCCATGCTATATTTATTAAGATGACTATGTGATTTTTATTGTGTTGTCCATTTATATCATTTATTTTATTTATTGACTTTCCTATGTCGAACCATCCCTGCAACTCTGGGATAGATCCAACTTGATGTAAGTGGATGGTTTTTCTGATATATGCCTACATAGTTTTGCAAGTATTTTACTGAGATTGTTTTGCATCTATATCATAGATATTGATTTGCAGTTTTGTCTGTTGTGGATTTTTGGCAATGGTATTAGGATATTAGTAGCTTCATGGAAAGACTTGGGAGGAGTTCTTTCTATTTCTAATATATATATAAATGACACAGAAATATTGCAAATGGAAAATGTACTGTGTATAAAATGTATACTGTATATGTATGTGTGCAGTATTATGCACCCCCCCCCCAAAAAAACACTTGTAGGTTCTAATTTGCCTCTCCAGAAAGTTATAGCCTACTGTGAAGTTGAAACCTAGTCCACACAAAAACAATGTGATTACTAACACAAATAACAAATTTGAAACAGTCCAAAAACAACCTTTGTGTTTAATAATTTGTAAAAATAACTCACAAAACTAATTGAAAACTATTTTACTCACTCGTGGATATGGATTATTAAGGAGAAATTATTTTTATAATTACATTTAATATGGAAAGTAGTATAGAAATCAGAGTATAAAAAAACATCAAACATGGAGTCACCATAGCTACTTTATTAAAATTAGGGGAATTTTACTTTTTTAGAATCAGTCCTGAGAGTAAAGGAAAACTCACTCAAGCACCAACATCTAGATTTTTGGTAAGATTCTCTTTTGGAAGGCATAATTACTCTCCCAGCTAATCAAACATAGCTTAATTATAAACTACAATCGTATCCAAAATTATACTATTAGTCTTTATGACTTGGTTAGCCCCTCCTATAAATCACATTGTCAGACTGGGTGGTGTGAACAAGGTCTCCAGGAAAATAAATTCACCCAGTCTTGAACATAACACTTCTTAAGGTCTAGAGGTCTTCCAGCAGCTGATGGTAATGTTCATATCTCACTGAATTAAATTGTGAATTAATTACTATAAGGCCACCAGTATAATTTTAACCAGCATAGTATTTGACTTTCAACCTAACTGAATTTCAAAGCCTTAAACTTTACTGGTTTAAGTGATGTTATTCTGATTTTAAAAGTCATACCAGGAATTGTAATTGCCACAAAAGAAGAAGGAAAAATAAAAGTACAGAAGAGTCAAAGAATTGTATTAAACATTTCATATTGACTTATCAAAGCTTTGGTAAACCATTACTATGTGCTAGCTGTTCTGTTGGATATTGGTCACTGATAGTTGAGATAGATAATTTTAGTCATAGGATTGTAATTATGCCACACAATCATCTATCTAAATGAGTGAGCTGTTTATAGGCGAGAGTGGTTACACCAAAGAGGAAACCTTTGCCTTTCCTCTCAGTTGGTCCTGAATGATGTTTAGCTGGGTTAAGAGTATGTAGTAAGAACTGTATGACTGCTTATATCTAAGAACAGCACAGGAAGAAAAAAATACTGTAACAAAACATGTCTCTGCCAACATTTAATAACATTCTTTGACAGTGAAAAATAAGCCATTAAAACTCAGTTCTTAAAGGTATATTTGGCAAAAGAGTTGTCAGAATTGTTAGTAAATAAGACTTGTATCTTACAATCCTGTTTTCCAAAAAGAGGCTATATAATTGCTTTCAGGAGTAAAACAAAACTTATAATTTCTCCTGGGCAAAATATTTGCTAAATACACTGGCTTAGAACTTACGCAAACCAACATTTTAATACAAAAGAGTATTAAAACAGTATGTGTATAGTATACAATTTCCAACTTAAAGGTAATGAAAATGTGACATTGACATGATTCAGAACTCAAGGGTGTCACTGTCAAGGGGTCATTCAGTGACTGTTATCTATCCAATGATCTCCATGAGAAATTTAGCAACTTCATACCTATCTTTGTCTTTAGTAACTTACGTATTTGAAGCCATATCTATGATCTATATAGTCACCATGTTTCAAATAAAATTTTAGTATAATACTACTTTCTTTGATACTTTATTTACATTTCAAATGTTTTTCCCTTTCCAGGTCTCCCCTTTGGAAATCCCCTATCTCATCCCCCCACCCCCTGCATCTAAGAGGGTATTCCCCCACCCACCCACCTACTCCCATCTTCCCTCCCTGGCATCTAACATCCTCAGACCCAAGAGCCTCTCCTCCCACTGATGGCTAACAAGACCCTCCTCTGCCACATATGTGGCCAGCACCATGGTTCCCTCCATGTGTATTCATTGGTTTGTTGTCTAGTCTCCAGGAACACCAGGGTGTCTAGCCAGTTGAAACTGTTGCTCCCTCCATGGGGCTGCAAACTCCCTCAGGTCCTCCAGTCTCTTCTCCAACTCCTCCATCTGGGATCCCATGCTCAGTCCAACAGTTGCTGTGAACTGAATCTTGAGTATTCCAAAATTTTGGGCTAATATCCACTTACCAGTGAGTGCATACCATGTTTGTTCTTTTGTGACTGAGTTACCTCACTCAGGATAATATTTTCAAGTTCCGTCCATTTGCTTGTGAATTTTCATCGTTTTTAATAGCTGAGTAGTATTCCATTGTGTAAATGTACCACATTTTCTGTATCCATTCCTCTGTTGAAGGACATCTAGGTTGTTTCCAGCTTCTGGCTATTATAAATATGGCTGCTATGAACATAATGGAACATGTGTCCTTATTACATGTTGGAGCATTTTCTGGGTATATGCCCAGGGTCCTCAGATATAGCTGGGCCCTCAGGTAGTATTATGTCAAAATTTCTGAGTGTCTGCCAAACTGATTTCCAGAATGGTTGTACCAGCTTGCAATCCCACCAGCAATGGAGGAGTGTTCCTCTTTCTCCACATTTTCACCAGCATCTGGTGTCACCTGAGTTTTTGATCTTAGCCATTCTGACTGGTGTGAGGTGGAATCTCAGGGTTGTTTTGATTTGCATTTCCCTGATGACTAGGGATGTTGAACATTTCTTTAGGTGCTTTTCAGCCCTTTGACTTGTCTCCATTGTGAATTCTCCTTTTAGCTTTGTTCCCCATTTTTTGATAGGGTTATTTATTCTCTGGAGTCTAACTTCTTGAGTTCTTTGTATATATTGGATATTAACCCTCTATTGGACCTAGGATTGGTAAAGATCTTTTCCCAATCTGTTGGTTGCTGTTTAGTCCTATTTACAGTGTCCTTTGCCTTACAGAAGCTTTGCAATTTTATGAGGTACTATTTGTCAATTCTTGATCTTAGAGCATAAGCCATTGGTGTTCTGTTCAGGAACTTTTCCCCTGTCTCCAGGTGTTTGAGACTTTTCCCCACTTTCTCTTCTATTGAAACATGGTAACTAATATGGATTTTTTTTAAACAAACAAACAAAAAAAAATCTAAGCCTTTTTCATTCTTTTTCTCTACAGATCTCATCTTATAGGTTTTGAATCAGGGACAGAATATGGCAATCACTTTAATTAGTCATCTGTAAATTTATGTAAGAAAATATGTCATTTTTTTCTACAGAGATTATAATTAAATCACAATCACAGCACTTTTCTGGTCCTGTTCCCGCTCTTAACCCATTTATATATACTTCCTTATACTCTTCTTTGAATACATGATCTTTTTTCTAATTGTTATTGCATGCACATATATATACACAATATATATATATATATATATATTATTGTCATTTTATAATATATATTATATATAATAACAACTGAACATATATGTGTATATATATCCTTTACAAAACCTGTTCAGTTTGTTTAATTCCACCTGTACATACATTTTATAGCTTTGCAAGAAGTAATGGCCAATATTGTCATATAAATCTCCGGGTTTCATCATGTCATGTTGGCACTGGTGGCTCAGGTCATACCCATGAGTGTAGTAAGGGTTCATCATTTTCTTGGTATGTACAATCTCATTCCTAGTCAATCCTCAAATATTCACTGATTTTTAACTAGAGAATTCAGTTCCTTGCCATGTGGATATCACTATAGGTACACATATGGTACCTTGTTTTTGTCTTTGTTCTTTTCCCTTAACAAATAAAAGAAAAAAGTTGAAATCAGATCAAAGCCATCTTATAAATTTAATCACAGGAGTGAAACCATAACAGTACAGCAGAAAGGAGTAGGATTCAGCACAGTCACAAAAGGATGGTGTTGAGGCTAGAGCATAAACCAAGGCATTTAAGATAACTAGGAGCTTCCTAATAGGTTGCTGGTCACAACACCTCTGGACTAGGAAACATTTATTATAGAATTCATTGCTTAGTTGGTATGTTGATGGAATTTGGGGAAAATTCTTGTTGCTGAAGACGTTTTGCATACATTTATCTTGACTACCAATGAATCTGTACTTTATTTAGAGTCTTCCCTTAGACCTTCAGCATGGAATATATTAACAGCCTTCCTAGGATTTAAAAAAAGCTTATAGCCTCTTACCAGTATAAATCTGGAATATAAAAACAAAAATGTGTTCCTTATCCTGATAAAGGTAAGTCTGATCAGTTACTCATGTTGTGCCTTGACATAGAATGCTACATAACTCATTGTGCCTAGCTCTCACTCCTTTCACACAGTCTCAGCCTCTACACCCTCACTTATCTTTGTGAAACAAAAAGGAAGGAAGGAAAGATCGAAAAAGGAAGGAATAAAGAAAGGAAGGAAGAGAAAGAAAGAAAATAAAGCAAAAAGAAAAATATCTTTTATTTCAAAACAAACCATAAATCCACTGTGATTTAGTATAAAAACAAAGGACTAGGTTCCATAGGCTTGGTATTTCTGTGTGTACTGAGGAAGTTTCTCCCTAGGTAACTGTATCACAGCTTCCATGAGAAGGGACTCATGAACCAGAAACATTACAAGAAACCCTCTGAAGACTTGAAATTTTTAAAATGAGTAAATGTCAAATTTATAGCACAAATAGAATGCTTGAAATTATATGTAATTGTCTTCGTCAGGGTTCTCTAGAGTCACAGAACTTATGGAATGTCTTTATATATTAAGGAAATTTATTGTAATGACTTACAGTCTGTAGTCCAACTAACCCGACAATGGACAGCTGGGAATAGGAAGCCCTTGGATCTAGTCCATTGCTTAATCCAGAGAGGCTATCTGCTTAAGTTGCCCTTTGGTAGAATTAGGTTCCAACAAATATGCTGGCAAGTAACTGCAAGCAGTCAAAAGAGTGAATCTTCCTTCTGATGTCCTTATGTAGGTCTCCAGCAGAAGGTGTGGCCCAGATGAGGGGTGTATAACACCATGCCTGGATCTGGAACTTGCTTTGTCCTGGGATGACCTTGAACTCAGAGGTCTGCTTGCCTCAGTCTCCTAGGATTAAAGTCATGTACTACCTTGCCTGGACCTAAGCTTTTCATGGCCACTATGCCTCATGATCTCCACATCAAGATCCAGGTCAGAAACCTGTGTCTTCCAGCCTCAGGATCTGGATCACAGTTGTCTTCTATTTCTGGATTATACTTCATTCCCCATGTAGTCAAGTCAACAAGCAGGAATAGCCATTACAGTAATCATCAAGATATAAATGAATAAATTAGACAGTATTAAAGGGAGCTACCATGTATCTTATTATACCTGTGTTTGGTGAGAGAATCAAGTTAGCCCTGAGAATGATGAACAAGTCAAGTGTGAGTGCTATTTCTATACTTATTGACTCTTCTTGGTTCCTTTTCTAATTCCTCCTTAATTACAGTTTCAGAATAACAAATTAATTGTAGTTTGGTTAACATATTCCCTCTGTGTGTGTGTGTGTGTATATATATATATACACATACATATATATATATATATATATATATATATATATATATATATTAGATTAGTGTCAAGTGTCATTGGTTACAGAGGCTTCTATGTTTGGAATCTGATGTTACAGATATCTGACTTAACCTATTGATTTCCTATTTAACTCTTATAAAGAGAACTTTATCTTTATCTTAAGAAAAACAATTTAACATGCCAGATGCTATGTATAAAATAGACAAGCTTATATCTAGATGAGTCACTGTGAATTGCTTAAGACAAAACTAGCAAATATTTTTCATAGAAGTCATTATTTGTTTCAAGACTCATGAGTAAAATCATATTTATCTGGTGGATAATGAAATATTTAAATTTGTATTTCAATTACCAAACTATTCTGACTTGCTAAAACTTGTGCAAATCTTAGCTTCAGTATGGAATTATTGAATTTTCAACCTACAGAAACATTACCGTGATAAAATGTATCTTTAAAACTTATTTCTATGATTATTTCTATAATTAAATTTTAACTGAAGTATAGAAGAAGTTAGAGATAATCTTTAAGAAGATTCATAGACATTAAAACTGTTATTTATCAAATGTGATCATTCTTAGCAATTTTAATCCTGTAAAGAGAATCTACTATTTCCTTAAGAACAATCTTAACAGTATAAAAGCTTAGAGTAGTGTTATAGAGCAATTATATGGAATAAAATACAAGGAAATACATTCACAACAATTTAAGAAACATATAATAAATAATATGTACAAAAGAATTCAGTGCTATTATTTTATTCAGAGCTGAGAAGAATGTATGGAATGTTTTGTGTTTATAATGCTTATTTACTTTTTTCTTAATTTTTCATATATTCTTTCTTTCTATTCAGATAACTGTCTGCAGTTTTTAACAGAAATAGAAATATAATCATCAGCATGTAAGGAGAGTAAATATTCATATGATGGTAACTTAACCATCACGATATTTGCAGTGGCTCATAGAATTTTGTCCTTAGAAGAAAGTAGGTAGATTCACATTCTATGCAACTATTTAAACTATCTCTGACATTTTATGAATAAATAGTTAATATTCTCACCTGATTTTGACCAACATTGTAACACTGCATTTGCCCCAAGATTATTTGTTATGAAAAGTAGTGGACTTTGGACTTAAAAAGCAGACAGACAATGAAAGAGATCAGCTATTGTGGTTTTCTTTTGTTGATTTAGTTTTTTGGGTTTTTGTTTGTTTGTTTGTTTTTGCCAAATTAGGATTTTGAGATATTGAGATTCTGTAATCTAGCTTCCAGTTAGCCAGGGAAATTTATATTATAAAGGACAGAGAAGAGCAACAGTTTGGACTAATGATTCCAGATGAACATATTAAACAACTACCAGAGAGAGTTCTCAAAAAGATGTAAAAGACTGTTAATGAACTAAGTTACCCGAAGTATAATGACTAAAGTTCTTTAATTCCAATTTGCTGAAAATGAGGTATGGATTAGCAATTAGGTATTTTCTAGAGACTTTTAAGATCATTCAAAGATCAAACTGCAGTTCGTGAAGCCTCCAGTTAGACAGTTTTGCAAATCTGGTTTATATTTGTAGAAGTGCTGTCAAATATAAAGTACAGTTAACATAAGGTTTAAAGAAATAATCTCTGCAGTTAACAGATTTACAGTTTACATGAAGGAAGATGGACATGGATGATCCAGTGCCTCTGTACTGCACAAAAGTGCAGGTGTAGGGATGAGAGATAGCCATTATAGAAAATGAGAAGCTCAAATACAGTGTGATTAGTCTCCATATTTACTAGTTTATATTAGCTATATCAATGTTGATAAAGCATAGAAAATGGGAAGTTTATTACTATTTTTGTCTTAGCATCTCCAAGTATGTTTCTAGTGATATTTTTTTATGAGAGAAATTTGAACATTTTTTTTACCAGATTCTTTAGTGACCATTTAAGAATGTTCAAACAATAGACAGATAGCTGACCTCATGGCATGAATGAGTACACCAGTCTCATGCTTGCTTCCAGATAATATGATCATGTGATCACTATGATGTGGCATTACCTCCACAGAGAGTTAAAGCTTCTCAGTGTATATCCTAAAGACACATAGTAGCAGTTTCCTGGGAAGCAATTATAATCTTTCTTCAGGACATATAGAACAGAATTTCAATTAAGCAAATGCCTATAATGATTTCAGCTGTACACTTTTTTATGCTGTAGTTATTGAGAAGCAATACCATTGCTGTCCATTTTTTCTCTTTAATTTATAACCATGGCATAAAGGAGTATTTCTAGGATTCTTCTACATATAAGACACTCTATCAAACTTACAAGAATTGACAGTGTTGACATTAACTGTGTCTCATTCTGCTACGTGCTGAGAGATATCTGTGCTGATTATAAGGCATCACACAAAAATATATGAAGGCCCTAAGGTGATGATGACACTCCTGACTTCTGTTTAGAGGGCATTCTCTTTGTTCCTTCTTCTTCATCTTTTTTGTTAAGTGCATCTTTGGCATCCTGGCACATCTGTCCCT
Organism: Rhynchomys soricoides; assembly: GCA_019843965.1. Classification (NCBI taxonomy): domain Eukaryota; kingdom Metazoa; phylum Chordata; class Mammalia; order Rodentia; family Muridae; genus Rhynchomys; species Rhynchomys soricoides. Next base: position 8,703,234 of record JADRCH010000087.1, read on the forward strand.
CCAGTTTCTGCCAAGTTTTTCTAGTGTCATGGCAGTCCCCAAAATAGCCCAATGGCTCAAGACTTCAGTTGACCTTACCTTACCTTAGAATCATCTAAGGTAATTATGCAGAGCCTCGAGCCTTTCTTTTCCTTATTGTAGCCTATTGCACAAATTGCCAATGTATATGAGCCTCCTGTCAGTCTCTATAAAATGTAAAAATGTATCCTTTGACCCTTTGATTTTTATACCCTTAAGATGTGTGTTTGTTTTGTGGCCCATCCTAAGAAATGAAGACCATTTAATCTAAACTATATAACATGATTGGTTATTTCCTAAGTACTGTTGGTGTGGGCACTGTCTAATGAATTGGTATTTTAAGACACGGTGTGATACCAGGAAAATAAAGAACGGTTTAGTTTTAGTAGAGCTTATCTACTGAAAAAATCTTTTCAGTGAAAAAGATGATAACAGAAATAAAAACACATGTAGAATGTGTGGAAGTCAAATAAAAGGAGAGGCAGGAAGTATAAGAACAACATGTGTCTTTGACAAGTTTGATTTCATGTAGCAAATGTTCACTGTTCTAACTGTTGAAAAAAAGAATCTGATTTTCCTGTAACTCTCAAAAGTGTCCCTAAGGCTGCAGCTTCATGCAAGCTCCTCTCTTTCTTTCCCTCTCAATATTACATCTTTTGCACATTTAAGCCATGACCAATGATAACCAATAACAACCTCTGTCAGTCATTTTTACCTATCAAGCTTTTGTAATAAAAATGCCAAGCTTCCCAGCTGAGATTCCTTTAAAGTTCATATTCTTTTTTTTTACCTAAAGGGCAGTGTAGACAGAGAGAAATTGTAAAATATACCTCGACAAAAATTTAAATGTTAAAAGAATTTTAACAGGTGAGATTCTTACAAGCTTCAAATGTGCCATGCTATGCGTAGGCAAAACAATTATAAAGTTTATGGCAGCTCATTAGGACACCTGTGTAAATATATAAATTATGTTTGAAATCCCTCTTTGTGTCTGAAAGAGCACTGTGATTAATTATACTCGATGAACACTCTCTTCGGGCTAGTTTGACCTAATCTGTCTTGAATACTTTTTTTGCTATTCCTATCAGGAAACACCTCTCATCTTTGAAAATCAAACTTCCATTGATAAGTGTTATTTATTAATTAGATTCCTTTACAATGAACTGCACAAGCACTCCCACACTCAGAAATTTAACTTTGCTGCCTAAATTTCCCAGGTCATTACCCAAGTGTAAATAGCAGTATGTCCATACCGATATGAGTAATTAAATAAATTAATAAATGGAGATCTGAAAAAAAAAAAGTGTCTCGTCAGGTAAACGTGCTTGCCACCAAGTCTGAAGATCTCAGTTCAACCCAAGGGACCCACACTGGGGTAGGAGAGAGCTGTCTGTTGCAGAGTTTCTTTGTTCACTACAGGTATGCCATCAGGCATGCATACTTCCTCCACACCCGTAAAATAGGTAAAGAAATATAAATTAAAGTCAATTACTAGAAAAGAGATGAACTTTCTACTTTAAATAATTATTCAAATCACTATTCTTCTACTAGGGAGTGCCTATTTTCTGTAGTCTTGCATATGGGTAAGGGTGTTTGAGAAGGGAAAACTGCAGTAAGAATATTTGAAATTGGACAGCCAGGTGAACAAAATGGACACTCACTTTCCTAAAACCTGTCTATTATAATTGGATTTAAAATGATGACATGGTATGATATAAATGGCACTGTCCTCTGTGGCCTTCATATCATCACATGTAACACCAGTCTTACCATGAGAAAAATACCAGCAAACACCAGCAGTGAGATTCCTAAAACAAAGAAACTCCACAGCCCTCCTCAAAATGTTCAAGGTTATGAATAGTAAGGCATGTCTACGTTACCAGCTTAATGGAATCAAAGGCGGAAGGGAAAACCTATTCAAAGGCAGTAATTTCCGCTCCCTGCTTACTGGTCTAGTGTGGCGGGCTTTGCTTGGGTCCACCACACCTTCCCTGCTATGATGAAACACTTGGCAAAAGTAAATCTTTTCACTTGTAGTTGTTTCTGTTGGATATTTTTTTTTTTTGCTATGATGCAAATAGTAACTAATATAGACATATCTGTAAAAGTAAAATGTGCTTAGCAGCAGCATAGAAATATAAAAGGACATGTGGCAGCTAAAAGCTGTTATGGCATACAAGCTTGGGTTTTAATACAGAATAAGGGCATGAAATGAAAGCTATAAACATCTCAACAAGATATACACTCCAAAATAAATGATAATGGGTAAGATTTAGCTTGTTAATTTTAATGTGTACAACATGTTGTTCAATTGAATTATCAAACTTGACATGAGAAGACTAGTAACACCTCTATTTTCTATAGTCTAAAGTTGATTTGAAAACATTAGTCTTGGTATCTGAGTCTGATTCTCAGGTCCCATAAGAAATAATGTCTTCTCTCTCTCTCTCTCTCTCTCTCTCTCTCTCTCTCTCTCTCTCTCTCTC
>JADRCH010000087.1:8705747-8722530 GCA_019843965.1 Rhynchomys soricoides
CTCTCTCTCTCTCTCTCTCTCTCTCTCTCTCTCTCTCTCTCTCTCTCCAAAGTGGAATAAAATATTTTCAATAAAATTTGTACTTTAAAGAAATTTAGCTACTTTTATGTTTTAATTTTTTACAGAAAGTTTGTTTCAGCTAGTCAAATTGTTAATTAGAGGTGTTCCCATTTTTAAATATTCCAATAAGATGAAGGAAAATACTGTACTGGATTTTGAGGTAATAGTCAATGTTGTGTTGCAGTAAAATACGTTTTTGAGAATCTCACATATGCCTATAACGTGTTTTAGTCATATCAGCGCCTTTCCCTGTCCTCCAGTTCCTCCCTTATCACCCCCAGTTAGTTGTCCTCCCAGCTTCATGTGGATTTTTTCTTTTTTGTTTATTTATTTATTTATTTATAGGTATTTTTTCATACTTTATTTATATATCAAATGTTCCCCCTTTCCAGATCTCCCCTTTGGAACCTCCCCATTCCCTTCCCCCTATTCCTGCCACTATGGGGGTATTCCTCCATCTACTCACCCATCCACTCTTATCTTCCCTCCTTGGCATTCTCCTATACTGGGGGATCTAACATCCTCAGGCCCAAGGGCCTCTGCTCCTCCTGATGGCTAACAAGACCCTCCTCTGCCGCATATGGGACCAGCACCATGGGTCCCTCCATGTGTATTCTTTGGTTGGTGAATCAGTCTCCAGAAGTATCAAGGGGTCAGGCCAGTTGCCACTGTTGCTGCCTCCAATGGAATGCAAACTCCTTCAGCTCCTTCAGTCCCTTCTCCAAGTCTTCCATCTGGGACCTCACACTCAGCCCTACTGTTGCTGTGAAGTGACTCTTGGGTACTTCGAACTTTTGGGCTAATAACCACTTAACAGTGAGTACATACCATGTTCATTCTTTTGTGACTGCATTACCTTGCTCAGGATGATATTTTCAAGTTCCATCCATTTGTCTGCGAATTTCATGAAGTCATTGTTTTTAATAGCTGAATAGTATTCCATTGTGTAAATGTACCACATTTTCTGAATCCATTCCTCTGTGGAGGGACATCTGGGTTGTTTCCAGTTTCTGACTATTATAAATATGGCTGCTATGAACATAGTGGAACATGTGTCTTTATTACATATTGGAGCATCTTCTGGGTATATGCCCAGGAGTGGAATAGCTGGGTCCTCAGGTAGTATTACGTCCAATTTTCTGAGGGTTCACCAAACTGATTTCCAAAGAGGTTGTAGCAGCTTGCATTCCAACCAGCAATGGAGGAATGTTCCTCTTTCTCCACATCCTCACCAACATCTTCTGTCACCTGAGTTTTTTATCTTAACCATTCTGACTGGTATGAGGTGAAATCTCAGGGTTGTTTTGATTTGCATTTCCCTGATGACTAAGGATGTTGAACATTGCTTTAGGTGCTTCTTGGACATTCAAGTTTCCTCAGTTGAGAATTCTCTGTTTAGCTCTCTTCCCATTTTTTGATAGGGTTATTTGGATCTCTGGAGTCTAGCTTCTTGAGTTCTTTGTATACTTTGGATATTAGCCCTCTATCAGATGTAGGATTGGTAAAGATCTTTTCCCAATCTGTAGGTAGCCATTTTATCCTATTTTATCCTTACAGAAGCTTTGTAATTTTATGAGTTCCCGTCTGTCGATTCTTGATCTTAGAGCACAAGCCATTGGTGTTCTGTTCAGGAACTTTACCCCTGTGCCCATGTGTTCGAGACTTTCCCCCCACTTTCTCTTTTATTAGATTCAGTGTATCTGGTTTAATGTAGAGGTCCATGATCCACTTGGACATGAGCTTTGTACAGCGAGATAGGAATGGATCAAGTCGCAATCTTCTGCATGTAGACCTCCAGTGGAACCAGCACCATTTGTTGAAGATGCTGTCTTTTTTCCACTGGATGGTTTTAGCTCCTTTGTCAAAGATCAAGTGACCATAAGTGTGTGGCTTCATTTCTGGGTCTTCAATTTTATTCCATCGATCTACCTGCCTGTCACTGTACCAATGCCTTGCAGTTTTCATGTGTGTGTGTGTGTGTGTGTATGTGTGTGTGTGTGTGTGTGTGTGTGTGTGTGTGTGTGTGTTTTAATTCTCAGAATTCACTTAGTGATGCTAATATAGGTTTGGGGCCATAGGATTAGCTGGTATCACATCACTAAAGAAACTTTGTCTCCCTCTCCATGTTACAATTTATTGCCAAAAGCTCCTTGGCCAATTATAGTACCTCATTATCTCCTCTTTCCTTTTTTATTTAATACATATTTTTATTGGATATTTACAGTTCAAATGTTATCCTCTTTCCCTATCCCCCCGAAACCCCATCCCATCTTCCTTCCCCCTGCTTAGTACACATGGAGGGACCCATGGCTCCAACCTCATACATAGCAGAGAATGGCCTTGTTGTGCATCAGTGGGATGAGAGGCTCTTGACCTTGTGAAAGATCGATGCCCCCAGCATAGGGGAATGCCAGGGCGGGGAGGCAGGAGTGGGTGAGTGGGTGGGGGAACACTCTCCTCTTTCCTTGATGCTTGGATTTTGTCAGACTTGTTCTTGCAGAGGACTTATGCATGCAATCATAGATTCTCTGGGGTTTTGTCCACAAGTACACTGTCCAGCAAACACTGTTAATTCTGGTTCTTAAAAGACCTCTTAGCCCCTCATCTCAAGGAGCCATTAATCTTAGAAGAAAAAGCTATAATAGAACTTCCCATTTAGGAATGAGAACTTTATAGTCATTTATTCTCTGCATATTGACCAGATGAAGGTCTCTGTGTTAGTGACCATATGCTGAAAAACAAAATGCTTCTCTAATGAAGGTTGAGGGTCTCACTAAGCTAACTGAACTGAGGTAAGTACTTAGGGAGCAGTTTAATACTGAATCCTTAGCAAAATCATAATATTGGACTCTGCCCTAAGGCTCATGACATAATGGAGCTATGGTTTCTTTGCACAGTTAATGGCATGAGTTCTGTCTTGTTAATCTGACCTAAATCTAACCAGGAAGAAACTGATTACCTCTCTAAGAATCATGACAGTATTTCATCATTGGATGTGTAGTGATTTAATTGGAATGCAGTGCTTTGAATGGCCTATGTTTATTGTACCTTGCAAGGAACAATGGCATTGCTCATAATTTACTAACCCTTCACATGCTTGTCTCAAAACAAGGCAGAAATCTATGCATAGAAGAGTATAATTATAATTTTAACCAGTACAAAACAACTTTAATATTCATTCAGTGTTATAGGGCACAAGGATTCACTTTACAAATGGCCAGATCCTGTTCAGTCTATCTCGATCTTAAAAACATAACCCACTGATTCTTAACCTCAAACACCCCTCATGTATAGGTGTTCTGATTCCTTAATTAGTCTTTACAGAAATCACTTTGAAAAACTCTCTAAGGATGAAAGTGGAACTCTGAAACTGATTATTATGATCCACTTCAGCCCAGCAATAATATTACTACTAGAGCCTACATCCAAGAAAAACAATTGATTTTCTTATATAATTATTTTGAGACTGTACTTTTGAGATTATAATCATATTAGTCCTGCCTTGCCTTTCTTCCCCTTAAATCATGCTAAATTCTTCTCTTTTCTCTTTCAAGTTCATTGCCTTCTTTTTCATTAAGTACACACACACACACACACACACACACACACACACACACACTGTGTACATATACTTAATCTGTATGACATGACTGTTTTCAGACATGGTCATAACTAACAGGGGTATTCTTCCCTGGGGGAAGACTATTTCTACGGCTCTCAGCAGTACCTAGTTGAGTGTGATTCTTGGAGTAGGGTTGAGACTTCCTGAGTTTTCACTTATCCCTTATCAACATGACTGTTGTTGTTCTTGTTCAGCTCATCTTTAGGCAATCATGTTGATGGGACTTTACATTTGTATCCTCTGAAACTCCTTAGGGATACAATCTCATAGCAAATTTCCTTTAGCATCTAATAAATTTTTCTGCTCCCTCCACTGAAATGATCTCAGAGCTTCAGATGCAGGAATTGCATGGTAGATGTATCTTTTGGAAATAGGCTTCACAACTCTGGCTTTTTTATTGGTTGTGGTTTTCGATAATGGGTTCTATCTGTTTCTAAGAGAAGTTACCTTGATGAAGAGTGATGATTACAACTTTGCTGTGGGTTCTTTGGGCCTGAGGGTGTTAAATGCCCCAGTACACAAGAATGCCAAGGAGGGAAGACAAGAGTGAGTATGTGGGTGGGTGGGGGCAAACCCTCATAGAGGAAGGGGCCAGAGGAAAGGGTAGGGAGATTCCAAAGGGGAGATCTGGAAAGGCAGAAACATTTGAAATGCAAATAAAGTATAAAAACAAAACAAAACAAAACAAACTAATTCTTAGAAAAAAAAATATTTATAATGGTGTTTGGTATTATGCTATTTTTAGTTAAGTAGCAGTTAGAAGTGCTTCCCTAATATCCATGACTTTACTAGTGCCAGGTAGTTAGCTAGGTTTTTAGTATGAGGCATGATTTCCCTCTTGTTGAAAGGATCTTGAGTCCATTTGAGAGCTGTTGGTTACTACCACGATCTGCATGCCACTGCTGCCCCCTTAGAGTGCTGATTGTGGTTCTCTTTCACAGATGTCATAGCAGGGTAGGCTTGTTCCCTCTTTTGGAAGCTTGTATGGTGCCTTCTGATATCATGAAAGCTAGTCCTCAGGGAGGAAGCTTTCAGGCCAGTTCCATTTCAGGAGGTTCTGGAATCTATTTTTGAAGTGTACGGTGTCTCCAGGAATGGGGACTTACCTTCCACAGCCAAGATCAAAGGACAACCAAGGACAATAGCAATGGCAATAGTTTTTAATGCCTTGGAAGTCTCTGACAACTCTAACCAACAGCTCTATAGAGGTCTTTTCATGACTAATATTGAAGATTTTGTTAGCTGATCTTTGATTCATAGATAAAATATTATTAGCCCATATGGGCAATTTTAATTTAACTTATGTACATGCATGTGCTAACATACTTGTTTGTATTATTGGTATTGTTAGGTATATAATTAATAGGATTCTTTTTTTTAATTCTTCTGAATCAGAATAGTTACGTTTACTGAAGACATCTACATAGCAGGTTATTCAATCTGTCTGTTCAGGTAAATGGTCTACACTGAATATGCCAAGAGAACCACTGAGCATTATGGTGCCCCTATGTCCATTTTACTAAGTCATCTTTGGCAACTTTCCATAAGCTATGAGTCCATGTCAGGAATCAGCCCCTGGGTTTGTGCCAGTCTCTAGCCTTCTGCATTTTTGGCTCATATAATTTATCTTGATTTCCTAGGCAGGAGAGAAATTGATTTTTTTTTCTTTTGCATTCTAGACTTTTCTGCTTCCTAGCAAGCTTGTGTCTTCTGAGTTTCTTATATTTTCTGTTGTTCGGCCACACTTCTGAATTAGGTGCACACCTCCTCCCTGAAGACTTTTTGAACAAGTTCCTAGATATAGTAAGCCAGGATCTTCTGGAAATTGTAGTCACATGACAAACTGCTTAGCAGTGAAAGATGGCCTGCTTCTAAGATTCTCTCTTGCTCATTCGTTGTACCTACCACATACCTGTTTGAAAGTAAAGTTGCAGAGACTGTTCTATTCACCATTTACACATCTTTCCAGTTGATCATTTTATAGGAAAGGTGAACACAAATAACAGTAGACAAGGAGAGAGAATGAGAAAAGTAACCTTAAACTTTTTCTTGTACTGAAACACGTACTTCTCTAAGACTTGTCTACCAATACCCACATTTCCTCATCCTCATTTAGTCAGAGAATAGTTTAAAAAGAAATAAAAGAATTTTTTTTTTAATTTGGATGGGCCTCATATGACTTGGAGAATTGAAATTTGTAGAGAGATATGCTAAAGGTGGTGCTTCAGCATATTTAAATGCCTTCTTCTCTTGGTGGTGGCTGGCTTTAGGAATGAATCCTAATGCACAAAATAAGATAAGCTGTGTTGGAAGAACCAAATACTGTATTATCATCTTTAATAATAATGAATTATTCAAAAACAGTGGGAATTAAGTGTTCTACAACATAATTGAAGACTATTATTTTTCTTCAAATTCTGCACAAAGTAGGATAGTATATACTATTATAATTCTGTTGTAAAATGAGATACAGTTTTTTAAAGTAAAAGTTTAAAAATAATAAGGAATTTCAGAGCTATGTTTTAAAAAGTATAGTTTATTTTATTTTTAAGTTTTTGTATTTTTATTATTTTTAAGTCATGAGGTATTACAATAGTCCAAGCTTGTTTCTCCTGGTTTTACTTTTCTTGTTTGACAGTGTCATATGTTTATATGGTGTTAGTAGACATTCCCTCCCTCATTGGCACACCTTCCCTTTGCCAGTTCTTTCATACTTCCATGCCTTTTGTTGTGTGAGCCAGCTTTGGAGATTAATTAACAGAGCTAAGGACAACTTTTCTCAGGTTACAACATGGAAGAAAATGTCACTCTCCTCTCCAATAGGCATTTATTCCTAAACAGGATAGCTTATCAACAATGAGCAACTCTATGTAGTTTTATAAGGAATAGAAATAAATAACATTCATAAACTAAATGAAAATCAAATATTATAGATGCACATATGAAAATACATGCCCATACAAACAATAAAATATCACTATATGCATTATATAAGGATGTAAATAATATATATATGTATATACACACATTATTCTATTTCCTTACTATTCTTTTATTAATTGCAATTTGAAATACAGTTTCACAGATACCTAATCTGTATAACATTAACAAATGAGAACTTGAAACTATTTTCTAAAACAATATGAGTTAACCACAAAATATGTTAACAGATAAATGCTCTTACCAAATTACAATAAATATATACTTATTTTTTATCTATGAAAAGAAATATTATTAAATTATTTAATCAAGTTTGGAGCTGGAGAGATGGCTCAACAGTTAAGAGAAATGACTGCTCTTCTGGAAGACTTAGTTTTCATTCCTACTGCACACATAGAGTCTCACAAGCATTTACAACCTCAGCCCCAGGTATTTGTATAGTTATCAGGCACACACACAGTGCACATCTACACATCTATATATATGAAAATAAGTATTAATTTTAATTTACAATTATCTGTATTCATAAATATGAAAATGTGTGCAATTTTAATTAATTTTGATAGTATTAACATATAGGGCACGAATAATTTAAAAGTTAGTACTTTAAAAGACTTTATAGATTTTATATAATTTTATAGATTTTAAAGTTCATATATTATAATCTTCCAAAATATCATGTTTACACACATCTTTTTCCTATGATGTTCTATCAATTACCAATAGTTACTCTCCCTCTGTCCCTCCCAAATCACAATTAGACATTTTTAAGAACTCAAGTTCACAGAGATAATTGGCATTTGATATCAAAGAACATTCTGTCAGAACAAATACATTGAATGACTTAAACCAACAATATCAAACTAAATGTTTGTGAATTATTTTGTCCTAGTCTGGACTTAGCATTTCATTCTGACTACTTGCTGAAAGCTGACAGACCATGAATAGAAAACACACTGCACTGTGTGGCTTTTGATAGCTGCAAACTGCACAAGTTCAGGAAGGCATCTTCATTTAATATTATTGCCAGAATTAGTCAGCCATTAAATAAAAGTTTCCCGAAATCCTGGTATCTCCTTCTATTCTTTTATTTTTAATTAAAGCTACAGAGAATCATTGATTGAAATGTCTTTTATCCTCTTACTGCTTAAAAAAAAATTACCTCGGTCTTTTATACTCCTCCTTAATCATGGATGCAAATAAAATTCAAAGTGTAATCAGCAGCTGCTGAAGGAGAGCACTGAGCAAACTGGGTTGCCATGGAAACCATGAAGTCAGTCCTTGACCAGGCAAAGAATAATACCTGGGGTGTGTGTGTGTGTGTGTGTGTGTGTGTGTGTGTGTGTGTGTGTTAGGAACAATCAGAACAACAATTTATAAGTGACAACTAAAAATATCTCAAGGTCTTCCCCATCACCAAATTGCTCTTTAGATATTTAAGTTAAAGCTGAAGGAGTGAATTCAAGTATTACATTAAAATCATAGCAGACTGATCCTGAATAGAGGCAGGAGAGTCCTATCCTTCATGGTGCCACAGATATGAAAATGGTCTGATTAGACCACAACTGAACACAATAAATACTGAAAGCATCACTTTGCAAACAAACAAACAATTAGCATAATTATCTGGCCTATTATTGCTGTCATTATCCTTGCCTTCCCTTTTCAAATGAAAAAAAAAAAAAAAACACACCCACACACTACAGCATTCTAATTTTATTTTCTCCTGGGAAAGAATTATCTCCTGTTCTGAGCTGCTGGGGAAAGCAGTGAAACATTAGATATAAAGGTCAACCCGCTGAGGGATTTTTTTCAGCAGTGAGTAAACACATACAGAAGAAGAAGTGCTTCCCCTAAGTCTTGTTCAACACAAATATAGTTTTAAACTGACAGGTGCAGTGTTTGAGTGTCTTAATTGAGCACATGCAATGGTCATGACAGGTAATTTGATTACAATCCAACTATTACAAACGAAGATTAAACTAAAGCCCATGAATAAATCTTTATCAATATAAAAATAAAAGTAGCTCAATTTTGCAGCTTGAGGTTTTGTTCGAGGATCTCAAAACCTTTGAGGGAAAAGTGTTTCTGTTTAATAAGAAATAAAGGTGTCTGGAGTTTTTGTGTGTGTGTGTTTTGCTTTGCTTTGTTTTGTTTTGTTTTGGCAGAGAATCAGTTTGGAACACATGGCCAAGTTGTGTGCCATTGACCAAGCCCATGGGAAAGGTGCTGTTTTTCCTTCCAGCCCTGTTGCTGAGAATGAAGCCCCTGCCTCTTATTTTTCTGTGCATTTAATCTCAAACCTGGATGCTGCTGCTTTCCGCCAGGTGCTTTCTTTATCAACTGCACAAGGCAGGTCAATGTGATTCTCTCAGATTTCCAGCTGAGGAAACATAAGCAGAAAAAGTTCAGTGACTTGTCTGAGATGGCTGAACAAGTTATTGACAGGGGAGAAATTAGAATTTACTCAGAACAGAGTGACTTTGTCCTGATTCAGTGAATTTGCAATGGAGTTAGGGAATGGTAAGAAGGTTCTTTACTGAAGGCATAAGAGAAAGCAACAGCATTGTCTTCTAGTGATACTATGCATGGAGCCTCAGGGGAGAGAAGAAGCAAAGATGAATGTGCTTACCAATGGAGGCAGACATTCCTTCTGCTCATTTGCCTATTTGGGAAGCAGTTTTTCTGCTCCCAACTGTGCTTTACTATTGTAAAGTTGGTTTTCCTCATCTGTTTCAAGCATCTGTTGCTTCCATCAAGTATACTTCCTGGTCATTTCCAAAATCATGGAAACCACACTTGTGCTCAGTGGCTATATTTGGAAATTGTCTTAAAAATGAGGTACTCATTTGTCATTCATGTAGTACACAATTTATTCTAATGGAATTTATAACAGCAGTTCTCAACTTCTGACTCACAAGCCCATTGGAGCTGAGTGACTCCTTCATAGGGGACACATTAGATATCTGCATATCAGATATTTATATTATAGTACATGACTAAAAAAGAACATTTATGAAGTAGCAATGAAGTAATTTTATGGTTGGAGGTGGCCACAACATGAAGAACTATGTTAAAGTGCAGCAACATTACAAGGTTGAGAACCACTGGGTTATAACCATATTGTACACTAAGATTATCTTCATATACATTTTATAAGGTTAGCCCGGCTGACATAATTCTTATCAATAGCCTAACGTACCAATGATGGTGAGCTACTTTCATGTGTAATACAAAAAGAACAGAATAATGTAAAGAATAAAAGGAAGAGAGAAAAGCTATATTCTTATGAAACCAATGAGATAGGACTGGCAAGATGGTGTCCAGGGAAAAGACATTTGCCACAAATCCTGCCTTTTTTTTTTCTTGGATGCAGTTATAGGGAAAACATAATCTACAGCCACAAGTTGTCCTGAGATCTTTACACATTCACAGGAATTCACTTTCATACAACGAACACACACACGCACATGTATGTAAACAAATGGGTACACACACACACACACACACAGTTTGGATGATAATGTTGAGTAAAGGATTCTACATATTTCTGATAGCTTCTTATTTATAAAACATTTGTTTATGTGGGATTTCATCTTTATGTTAAAATCCTAAAAGAGTTTAAGAACTTTAAAAATTACTGCAAGAAGAAATTTAATAAGCCAAATTCTTTCTTTGGATAATACACAATCTTCCATATGCCTGCTTTATGGACAAAGCAACTATTGCTAACACATTTACATAACTCTAACTGACAAACAAAGAATAGCATGACTTTTAATGTTTGCATTACTATATCTGTGGGTATTAGATCATAAGTGCTCCGCTTTCTTGGAATGTCTCATTAGTAATCTGGAGAACCACCAGAGCTGCGCATCCATTCTGAAGGGAGCCAACTCTCTTTCTTCTGCAGTGTCCTTTCAGGAGCCTTAGGAGTCTATCCTTCTTTCTGTTATTCAGATGACAACTGCCACACAAGGTCACAAAGCCCACAGTTGTCTTAGCAGTGTAGTAAATAGGTCTATTGACTGTGCCTGTCCCTACTGTTGTGCAGCAGTTTCATTACCCTGTTACTGTGGACTCGTCTGTTGAAGAGTTCGCAGGATGTTCTTGAGCACAGCAACATTACCTAGACATTGTGAAGAGCGTAGCTTTCAGGCTTCCCCAGCGTACTGTGTCACAAACACGAGAGTCTGAGCCCGGTGCTCTGTATAACAGGCACTCATTTAAGCAGTGGCTGCCCTTGGCAGTACTAAAAACAAACAAACAAACAATCAAACCACTTGTTTTTAGCAACATTTAAAAATATCCATTTGTGTGTGTGTGTATGCATCTTTTATTTTTTGAATAATAATTTTTAGCAACATAAGTTTACTTGAATTATATTTATTAGAAAACAATGTGAATTAATGAGTGTTTATTCTTTCAATGTAAATTTAGACCTGTAGATCAATTAAAGGGTTATTTTCTGAGACAATATGGGCATAGAATTGTTTTGTGTATTAAAGACAATATTTAGGTGGCAAGTAAAGCAATGGTAAGGACTCTGACATCAAGTAACTGAAATACCAGTGTTGTATTATGCTGGAACACATCAATTCTCATCAGTGTTACAGAATGGCCAGTACATGAAAGTCAGGGAAGAAATGCACTACTGGAAAGAGAGGCATCACCCATTCTCACAGAGCTCCTCCTGTTAGCAATATGGTGAGTCTTTCTCCTAATACAGTCAACCTCTGCAACTTATGAAAGTTACCAAGTTTATTAATTTCATTTCCATAAGTTTCATCTTGTTGAACAAGACCAAATTGTTGCCAGTGTTCCAGAGTTCTCATGGCCCATTTTGAACATTTAATTTCTCATATTTTATATTACGGTTCTCATATGAAAGTTCATAATAAATATAACAATCTTTATGTGTAAATATGTGACATGTCTGATTATTGTACTATTATGACTAATAAGTAATATTGTTTTCCTCACTGTGAGCTAATTTTAACAATTATGAAGGCAGTCTTAGATATAAATGTCTAAAATAATTTTGGAAAAGTCCACATAGAAATAACAAAGCACATTTCTTTCAAACCTGGAAGAAGCTGCAGTTAGAAATCAAGTACTTTATCAAAGTCAAAGGGCTGTAAAAGTTTAAAATTCAGGATCATCTTAAGAAGGGAGCAAAGGTGGTGTTGTATTGAAACATGAACGCTTAAAGTTTAAGTAAAAGGGGTTTTTTTTCCTCCTAAATGCTCTCAATTTAGTCTCTTTTGCACACATTGTGTGATGACTAGTTTGTTTGTACCCTAAAATTAAGCCGGTGTCACTTACTGATGCTGCCATATCCATTAAGCAAGACAGATCCACCAGGCTTTTTCTATGGTGATTCACCATTGGTTTTTAATAGATATTGCCAACATTTGCTTATGTAGCAGATGATTAGGATATGCATTATTTTTTCTCTTTTGACCCACTCTGCCCAGTTGAACAAGAGTCTGGAAATTACATCAGACTGTTTTCCCTGAAGCTGGCATCTTCAGTACACAGGCCCCACCTCTCTCAACATTTCACAGCATTGTGCCGTGGTTAGTGGTTATTAAACAGAGCTGGTTTCATAATTCTGCACCACTGGGCTCTTCCACAGAAACATGGGAAAAGAAAAATGTGCCTTAAAGTTGACCATGAATTTCATATCTAGCCCAATTTAAAACTGGGCATGAAAAATCTCATATTTTCTCAAAGTAGAGAAAAGTATAATGCATTTTGCAACACAACCTGGTGGCTTTGATGATTCATTCTGTATATAAAATCATTTTATTAAATAAAGTAATTTGTATTGGTCCCAAGTAGTAAGCAAACAATAAACACAGATGTATATTCTACTGTGCAGTAAAATGTTAAGGTTGTTTCTTTTAGTATATTAAAAAAGACAAATGCTATAGTCATTTTCAGAAACTAGCTTTTAGCTATGAGGTGTTGCATAGGCGCATCACAGTATAGGAGGATATGGAAATACCTTCTCTTTTATGCTCTTCTGCTCTACACCAATCACCTCTGGAATCCACTCTCCTAAATTAGAACATGTTACACTTTTCTTAATGATACCATTGTCTTCTGAACTCAATAATGTCCTGAATAGGTTTATGTGTGCTGTGGTGACATCTTTACTTCTCAGAGCATCCTGAAGGGACAATGAATTGCTATGGATAAACCGTTATGCAAAACCAAGTTCATCAAATCACCCCCTAAACCAGAAAAGAAAAATATTTTGGAACATTGAAGCATCATATGATTGAGACATTGATGTGGGTTGATAGAGGTCAGATTCACACACCAATTGTTTTCCATTAGCAGCTAAGAGGTACCTGACCAATGGAACTTATTGGTTACTTTAGAGAGGTCTGCAAAGAGAAACATGATGATTGAATACTTGATTATAAACCTCCTGTTCTCAAACAAAATAGTGTAGAACACAATGAACAAGAACATGATAGAAACAAGAATATAAAAGCATGAAAATGAGTTGTACTTTAATGCTGAGTAAGCTACTCATTTCCAGTTACAAATCCTGTGTTCATTCTTAGTGTATCATTAGTGGGATTATACTATTTTCATAAGCTTTAGCATTTAGTATACTGAAATAGGACTTTAAAACTGCTGATGCCAGCCAGAATTAGCATACAGTTTACAAGGAAATATGAAAACTCAAGAATATATAAACATATCTAAGTAATCTTTCTGTGAAGCACACAAAGAGTAGGAAGCAAAGAGGATTTGGTTTTAGAGCTCTATAATATTTTTCCCGAGAACACTGGAAAAATATTAAACACTGTAGGTTTAAGCTCATTAGTGTGAGCTGACAGGAGAAGCCATACCACTATTGATGACATTAATTTCAGCAAATACACAAGCGAAAAACACAGGCGTGCAAAGACGCCTGGAGAAGATAGTTTAATCTTGTAAGAACTACATTTGTGCTTGATGAATATGTATGCATCGTTGACCTCAAGCTATTGGGTAAATTGCTTTTCTAGGGTCAAATATGGACATAGTGATGAATTATGGGTCTCATTACCCCCTGACTCATCTGCGGTTTTCCATCTACAGCAGTGAAGGCTACTGGGTTCACAAATGCTTAAATTGAAGTATTCAGTACTGTAAGATAATTAAAATTATGAATTTACCTCGTTTAAAGCTTCTCCAGCTAAAATATAAATGCACTACAAAATTTCTAAAAATAAAAACAAGTTTCTATGCCTAACATACTCTGCATGGATTGATATATTTTAAGTAAGAATATTATTCAGAGCCAGATATGGAGCTCATATCTATAATCTCAGCACACAGGAGACTGAAATGGAAGGAACACTGAGAGATCAAGGCTAGCCTGAGGAGCACAATGAATTCCAGATCTGTCTGGATGACAGTATGATATGCTGCCTCAAAAATAAAATTTAAAACAATATACTTTGTTTCATTAAATATTAAAAAAGAGATTAGGAATGTAAATAAAAACATGAGACGGCCATATTTAACTGAAGTAAATTGGTATGAGTATCAAGGAAATCACAAAAAATAACCATCCATAACAAGTATGCATGTGTTTGTATATTAGTGATTAATTAACTAACAGACTTCTTCCATATAAATGACTGCTTTTTAATACAGAATTACAGCATTTATACCCCACATGCTCACATCACAATACTTCAATTTTTAACATGAATGAAACCCTCAAAAACTTCAACACACTTGGTACAAGAATTGGCTTAGATGTCATTAATCGGCTGATATCAAGTAGGAACACAGATTTTTCATAGGAACAAGGATGTTTCAGTTGAGGAAGGACACAGAGATGTCCAGGGTAAGTCAGAAAGTGTGAAGCATGAGCATCTTTTATCACTCATGTTTCAGAAAGCTGTCTTAGTCTCATGGCAACAACTCATCAAGCCTTAGTGTGTTCTGGGAGGAACCAACTATGTTTCAGCCTTGAAAGTGTGAAGGGAAACAAGGGGAAGAATAGTTGGGAAGGCATTCTTGATCCCAGTGCCTGGAAACTGTTGGAATTCTTCTCTATTTAATCTGTTTTGTATCTTACCAATACAGAGTTCCAGAAGCACTGTCACTCAGCCCATAAGGCTTTTACTTTTTGCTAAAAAGGGTGGGTTCATAGTTGGCTTTTAGTCAACTCATCCTGCCCCTCTATTTTTAGGAAATAAACTACACTGATAATTGATGCACAGGTCGTGTTGGTTTTTCCTATCTATCATTTTTATTTTTGTATATTCCACAGGCAGTTTTATTTTCAAAATCATTTCAACCCAGAAAATAATGCTGTCAGTATATTTCAGAGGGGCTTACATGCTGACTTGCAGTGTTTTCAAGTATTTTTTACTTGAAATAATACATGAAGTTGAATTTTTTATACTATCAACAACTATATTAATAAGCTAACAGCAATAGTGATGCTAGGTAGCTCCGTCTCTGACACCATGAGCATGATGTACAATAAAGGGAGTCCTGTCATATCAGATACCATATTTATGATCTGCCTTTGCAGATCAGTGCAGTGAACTCTTTAGGGATTTGTGTATCACAGTAAAATGACCCTATTCTTTGTATTTTTCTCAGTGAACATTTTTATGGACACGTCTCCAAGAAAGTTTTTTATTAGATATTTTCTTTATTCACATGAAGATTTTTATCCTATTTATTTCTATTCACTATTTTCCTACTAATTTACTTGTAGAATCTTGCAATATTCATAGTCATCAGTATGTATTTATTTACACTTAGAATAATTCATCTGAGAAGTAATGGAATTGTCAATAAAATAGGGAGTTCAAAAAGTTACACTTCATTTGGATTTATCCTCCGAATCTAAAAGTTCTATTTTATATTTTTTCTGACAAGAGCATACCTATTTTTCTTAATGAACATTATGTATTCAAATTTAAGAATTCATGGGATAAAATTTAAAATAACTATTTAAACTAAAGATAATTAATTTCTAAAACTGTATTTTAATGTCACAGTAAAATGTATGCATTAGTTGGCTCAGTTAAATCGTAACTTACTTTACCCAATGAATTTTCTTCAAGTTTAGACTGTTAAAATACCTATAATATAGAAAATATTGATATGAGGATATTAACAATGTCTTTCAGAAAACAGAGTGTGTTCAATCTGTCTTACAATCAGTTCTGGTCTTGACTACAGTGTAGACAGATGTCATCTTTGAGATTTCACCCAAACACTGTAACTTATGTTTGATGAGGAACAAGAATGTATGGGATAGATGTATCAGTGAGATTACTGCAGGGAGCACCTCTTCTGTTCTTTCATATTTCTCTGCCTGGAACATAGAACCAGCACTGAGGCAAATAAGAAACACATCTTAGTCTAGTGAGAAGGAACAAGAGTTTTCAAGAACTTCCAACTTCTACTAATGACTCAAAATAAAGTGAAGATGTTTTCATAGATGAGCCTTCAGACTAAAGCAAGATATCTGAGATTCAGCACTATGCCTATATAATGGATGTTTTCTTAGATACAGAAGTGGACATCCATTACCTTGTTATACAATCAACCAGTGTTTCTTGCTTTGCGGAAGGCTTACAGAATCTCTCACACCACTAGTCATTGCCCATAACAATTCTCCCAGTCCTACATTGAGCCTTGGCATTCTTTTTTTTCTCTCTCATTTTTTAAAATATATTTCTCTAACACATTACTGAAGTTCCCCCCTTCTCTCCTACAAGTGTCTCCCACACACATGTCTCCTTGCCCCCAGATTGACCCCTGTTTCTATCTTCCCTCAGAAAAGAGGAGGATTCCCAAAGACATCAACCAAATATGGCATAACAAGCTATAATAAGACCTGGCATATACTCTCAAAATCAGTGCTTGAAAATGTAACCCAATAGTGGGAAAAGGGTCCCAAAGTCAGGGAAAAGGGTCAGGATCAGTCTTCTCTTCCACTGTAAGGAGTCTGATAAGAACAGCAAGCTACACATCCACAGCATATATGCAGAGAACCAAAGTCAGACCTATACAGTTCTTCAATTGATCTCTATGAACCTAATAGTGTTTGGGTCAGTTGTGTCTGTGGATTATTTTGTGTGTGTGTGTGTGTGTGTGTGTGTGTGTGTGTGTGTGTGTGTGTGT
>JADRCH010000087.1:8722540-8792540 GCA_019843965.1 Rhynchomys soricoides
TGTGTGTGTGTGTGTGTGTGTGTGTGTGTGTGTGTGTGTGTGTGTGTTATCCTTGATCTCCCTGGCTCCTCCAATCCTACCTCGCCATCTTCCACAGAATTTCTAAAACTCCAACTAATGTTTGGCCGTGGGATTTTTCATCTGCTGCCATAAGTTACTGGATGAAGTCTCTCTTATGATTATTATGTAGGTCAGAGGTTGTGTTGAGCCCTGATATTCTAATGCATCCTGTAAACAGAAAGCTTGCCCTTAAATATAAACTTGAATCCAGTTATTTTAGTGTAACGGTGATTCGTTTGGGGCACTTCTGTGGCATGGAATGGTCGGTGTAATTGTGTTATTTTAGTACTGTAGATGGAGCAAGTATTAGTTTGGTTAGCACTCTCCCTCCTGCTTTATCCTGCATATTGAGGGAAATGAAGGAAACAAACTATGTGACTGAAGATACTCTTATTGATTCCTGAGTGTTGTCTGAATAGACTGTTTTGAATAAATTGTTCCTTCAGAAGGTGCTTCTAAGCTACCTTTCTCATAGATAAAAACACATTACTGAATCTGTAAAACTGTGATACTTATATGTTTGTGGTTGTACACCAAAGCCATCTATTTTCACATGTGTTTTAAGGCACCTACAAGTGTTTTAAAACATTCCAAAGACTGAAGAGATGGGTCAGTGTGTAAGAGCATTAGATGTCTTTCCAGAGGTTGTAAGTTTGATTTCTAGCACCTACATGATAGCTCTGAACTCCTTGTTCAAAGGATATAATGGTATCTTCTGGTTTTCTAGAGCACTGGGCATGCACAGGGTATATAAATATATGCAGACAAATCATCCATATATATAAAATAATAATTCAAAAATACTTTCCTCTCCTAAAATTGAAATCAATAGATGTATGTGTTTAGTCATGGCAAGTGATGTATTGGTGAACAGAGTTTCTATTACCATGAAATGCTGTTGTTTATTGGTAAACTTCTCTGTGACTATAATTAAACAACATTTTAGTCTCCCCAGTTAATAAGGTTATCAGCAGCCTCTGTCCCCTGGGCCTTGTTAATTTGAAGCTCCCTTCATGTGGGCTGTCAAAACTATATTGACTTAATTTGCTTAGTTGTAAAAATACAGACCAGGTGCTTCAAATGTAAAGGAAACAGAATTGATTTTCAACCTCCTTCATTACTTCCCACTTGTGTGGACAGCAGATGTCCTGTGCCCAGTTGTATTCCTATTGAACAGTGTGAGTAAATAGAAGGAAATGCTAATTGGTTAAAATAACTACACATATAAATAAATATATTTACTCCTAAAAGACATATATTTAAAATACCCATATGAACATGTACTGAAGTAGTAATATTTATGTTAACTGGATTAATCTATATCTGCAGAGAGAAAAAGGGAACAGATTAAATTTTTGTATGCCATGTGGTTTTGGAACAGACATATTTTGATCCAGCTAAGCATCCACAACATTTGTGAGCTCTTACATTCTTCTGTTTTTAATTAATTATTTGAGTTTTATACATTGTGTTTTGATTATATTAAGTTCCTTACCCACACTCCTCAAAGATCCACCCCCAGTTCATGCCACCTGTTTCTCCTTCTTCTTCTCCTTCTTCTCCTTCTTCTTCTCCTTCTTCTCCTTCCTCCTCCTCCTCCTCCTCCTCCTCCTCCTCCTCCTCCTCCTCCTCCTTCTTTTCTTTTTGCTAAGTACTGAGGATAGCTAGTGCTGACTATATATACTCTGTGATGTATAGCCATCCGCTATAGAGAGGTAAACCTAACAGTGGTCACACCCTTACAGAAAAGCTGGATTCCTCCTCTGCTATAAACTAGCATTAAACAACTTTTCAGATAGTCATGAGACTTCTGATTACCTACTCTCTTCATTATGGGATCATGTCTTGTTTGGACTTGCATAGTTTTTGGTGGTGCTGATGTAATTGTTTTGAAGTTATATTTGTACAAATTCTGTGCTCTGTCCTGAAAACTCTTTATTTTCTTGTAGTTGTTCAGAACTTTTGGCTCTTAAAATCTTTCTGCCTCATCTTTCTAAATTTTCCCTCAATTTTGTGAGGAGGGGCTTTGATACAGATAATGATGCCTCCTTTAGGTTTGAGCACTCTGTAGTCTCTTATTTTTTGTAAAATGTCTAGATGTAGGTTTTTGTGTTAACTGACACAAGAAAGCTTATTTGATGACATTCTAGAGATGCACTGACTTATAGTTAACAATAAGTCAAGTTTCATTCTATGTCACTTTAGCCAGGTAATATGAATGGGTTCTCTGCTGGAGTCTATGACTTTGCAGGTCTAGCTAGTCACAGGTTCTGGACACTCATAACTGTTCCAGATTCTGATTCTATACTGTGAAGCAGATTTTAAATAGAATCAGAAAGCTGTTCCTTACTCTCATAACATTCATGGCTTTTTGGTACAAGTGGGCCTTACCTGCCAAGTTGGTTTTATTATAGTTCACATGTGACTCATATAAGTAAAACTGATGCTTAATTTTGTCTTATTACAACATGCATAACACTGCTTCATCCAACAAAAGCTAACCAGTTTAGAAGATGCTTCCATATCAATACCTGTTTGATTTCTTCATATTCTACAACTTCTTGTATGCAGTGTCTTCAGCAATAGGGTTTAATTCTCAAGTTTTAGTGGGCAACCAAACACATTAGAATAGGATAAAACCCACAAACAGGTAGAAAAGAGCTCAAGAAAAGGCATAACAAACAGGTATAGATGCAGAGACCAACTTGTTTGGAATACATGAATCCCATAACAAATCTTAGTTTAAGAGTAATCTTGGTCCATAGTGATCTGATAAGATGCATGGGAATATTTCAGTCTTCTTGTATCTGTTGAGGCCTGTTTTGTCACCAATTATATGGTCAATTTTGGAAAAGGTACCATGAGGTGCTGAGAAGAAGGTATATTCTTTTGTTTTATGATGAAATGTTCTATAGATATCTGTTAAACCCATTTGGTTCATAACATCTGTTAGTTTCACTGTGTCTCTGTTTAGTTTGTTCTTCCATGATCTGTCCATTGATGATAGTGGGGTGTTGAAGTCTCCCACTATTATTGTGTGAGGTGCAATGTTTGCTTTGAGTTTTAGTAAAGTTCCTTTTATCAATGTGGGTACCCTTGCATTTGGAGCATAAATGTTCAGAATTGAGAGTTTATCTTGGTAGGGTTTTCCCTTTTGAGTATGAAATGTCCTTCATTATCTTTTCTGATAAGTTTTGGTTGAAAGTGAATTTTATTCAATATTAGAATGGTTTTTCCAGCTTATTTATTGGGACCATTTGCTTGGAAAAAATTTTTCTGGCCTTTTATTCTTAGGTCGTGTCTGTCTTTGTCACTGAGGTGTGTTTCCTATATGCAGCAAAATGCTGGGTCCTGTTTACATATCCAGTCTGTAGGTCTATGTCTTTTTATTGGGGAATTGAGTTCATTGATTTAAAATATATTAAGGAAAAGTGATTGTTGCTTCTTGTTATTTTTGTTGTGAGAAGTGGTATTATGTTTGTGTGGCTTTCTTTTGGATTTATTGAAAGAAGATTACTTTCTTGCTTTTCCTAGGGTGTAGTTTCCCTCCTTGTGTTAGAGTTTTCCATCTATTATCCTTTGTATGGCTGAATTTGTGGAAAGGTATAGTGTAAATATGATTTTGTCATGGAATATCTTGATTTCTCCATCTATGGTAATTGAGAATTTTGCTGGGTATAATAGCCTGGACTGGCATTTGTGTTTTCTTAGGTCTGTATGACATCTATCCAGGATCTTCTGGCTTTAAGAGTCTCTGTTGAGACATCTGTTGTAATGCTGATCGGTGTGCCTTTATATTTTAATTGACCTTTTCCCTTACTACTTTTAATATTCATTCTTTGTTTTGTGCATTTAGTGTTTTGATTATTATGTGATGGGAGAAATTTCTTTTCTGGTCCAAGAGGCTCTGCCAGAGCCTGACAAGTACAGAGGCAGATGCTCGCAGCCAACCATTGGACTGAGCACAGGGACCCCAATGGAGGAGTCGGAGAAAGGATAGAAGGAGCTGAAAGGGTTTGCAACCCCATAGGAAGAACAATAATATCAACCAATTAGTCACTCTCCCTCCAGAGCTCCCGAGGACTAAACCACCAACCAAAGTGTGCACCTGTAGGGACCCATGGCTCCAGTTGCATATGTAGCAGTGGATGGCCTTGTTCGGCATCAATGGGAGGAGAGGCCTTGGTCCTGTGAAGGCTTGGTGCCCCAGTGTAGGGGAATGCCAGGGTAAGGTGAGGTGGGAGTGGGTGGGTGGAAGGGGGAGCACCCTCATAGAAGCAGGGAGAGGGAGGATAGGATATGCGGTTTACGAGGGGAAACTGGAAACGGGGATAACATTTGAAATGTAAATAAGTAAAATATCTGATAAAAGGAAGAGTAATCTTGGCTTAAAGTTCTTTCATATGATAGCATTCATATCATGCACACCAAAATTTAATATTAATGTTATTTTGAAATTTAAAGTATATTTGATTTCCCAGATTAGTAATGAAACACATACATGCACAATATCTCATCAGTAATAACTTTGTTCCTTGATAGTGAAAACATCACTGACATGATTGTCATATGTGATAGAAATATTTTGCACCACTTACAATCTCTAAATAAAAGGAATTCAACACTATGACAAATATTATGCACCTTTAACTTTAATTATTGATAATTTTGACTCTATATTTTGGATTCAAAGTTAAGAAAGTACTATAAAGATTACCAGGGTTGCATCTAAAAAATTATCTATGTTCCAATTTACATTTTAAAATCAGACATTTAAGTAATTTCAGAGTTGATCCAATGTGTTGAATTATGCAAAGGAAAAAAACTTGGACATTTTTTTAGACAGTGTTTTTTTAATCACATAAACAGGCAATTTCAATATCAGTGTTATGTATTAATGTTGAAATTTTAAAATTGTGTCTCTCTCTCTGTGTGCATATACATGTTCAGGTCAGAAGACAACTCTAGGTATCATTGCTCAGGCATCATAAGGCTAACAACCCAGCAAGTCTACAGTATCCACAAGTTTTGTTCTTCCTTGCTCTGAAATTACAAGAATGTGCCACCTTACCTGCAGTTTTAGGAAGCAGTGTGCATGAGTCAGGTGTTGAAGCTTGGAAAGCACACACTTATAGTTCTGAGTTATTTCTCAATGCACAAAAGATAGTTTTTACTCATATAATTGTCTGTTTTATTAATATTATCTTTAAAAAGATAGAGTAAAATTCTATATATATACACCAATAAAACAATTTGGTTGAAAAGAGTTTATCCTGAACAAAGTATCAATTCTGCTGATCATGTTGCTTTTTACAGTGCACAGTCCATTCTTTAGAGCAAAGGTTATTCTACTTCAAGCTCTTTTAGCTCACAGCAGCAATATGTGGCTTTCTGTCACTTGTTATGCTTTGAAGAACACAGTCTTTCTTCTTGACAGAAGAAAGTGAAAATTAAAGATTCAACATGTGGGAAGTATTTGAAATTAGGCAGCCTCATTTTGTCTTGAATTGAAAGAGACTGGCATTAAGATGTGATTATTTGCATGAATGTATTATAACAATATAATAGATGGGACCTTCTATTTCTGAACACAGCAGCATCTATGTGAACGTATTTCTTGATGGATATCAGTAGGTGATGATACCCAAAATATGCTTATTTGATAATAAAGTAAATGTTAGATACTTTATTCAGGATAACCAGTGTGCATTCATTTCTCCAAAGTCCGTGGGAATTTCATTTTATCCTACTTTAATTTTTCATCAATATGTTTACATTTATAGAGTGAAACATAAAGTCTTTCCTGAGTTTGAGAAAAATGTTAGATGGTTATTAAAAAAAAGAAAGAAGGAAAGAAAAGAAAATATTCACTTCTTAAATTATTATGTTCTTCATTGTAAATAAATGCAATTTTATTTATATAGTTTTATAGTTTTAAAACCCATGAAAGCATGTTTCTATGACCTGCATTTTCCAGATGAATAAACTGATAATGACAGATATTATTGAGGTGGGTCTTTCCCTGTTGATTATAAAAGTGTTCCCATGCATGATTGCCATTTTATTCATAGATCCCATACTACAGATTCCAAGTATGATTCCTTAAGTGAATATATTCACTTTTGCCCAGTATCCTATAATATCAGAAGATTAAGTCATCTAAATAATATTTTTATATATAATAGTAAATATATTGTATGTATGCAATTATTAAATACACTATATATTTTAATACATTAAAACCATAACATTATAATTTTGAGGACCTAGTTCAGATGGTAGAGTACTTTCCTGGCATGCATCAAGCCTTGGGTTTATCCCAGCACTTGGGAGACAAATTATAAATACATAACCATTCTTCTCTACATAGTAAAATGTGAGGCCATTATGGGCTACGTGACACTATTGCTTCCAAAAAAGAAGTAAAAAAATATTATATGCTATTATACAATTATAATACAGAAAATAAGATTAATAGTAACAATAATAATGATGATGATGATAATTTTCTTCAAGCACTTCATTTTTCTGTTTTGAAATACTACAGTGAGATGCCATTATGATGCTTTGAGCTTTTAACGTGAATACTATTATAATTTAATATAAACAATTTTACAAAATAAGATTGTTTTATATTAGAACTCACTAGCTCTTTGCCAGATACACTAGTTAAATTCAGAGCACCAGATTGTACAGATTCTACATTTTTTCATTGTACATAACTGCCTTTCCCCTCAGTATTTCCTTGCAAATCAGGCATCTTTATTGATAGAAAAACAAAAGAACAGACCAGATAACATTACAGAGTTCAATAAAATAAAACACACCCACTGGATGACAATCACTGTGTTAACATAAACTTATAACTCCCATTTTCATGAAAAAAAACAAAACAAAACAAAACAAACAAACCACTTTTGTCACATCCCCAATTTTAATTGAAATGACATGATTGGCATAATTTTCTAATACATTTATCTCATGTCCTTGACTAATTGCTGTCACTCTTCTGAAAATATTAACACATATGCAAAGGTATTTCATGCTAATGACCCAGTAAAATTTGTTTTTCGTGTTTGTTATCATTAACCTATTTGTAATGAGTCAATTGAGAAATAAGCTTATGGTAAGTTAATTTGTTCTTGTGTCTACTAAAGATTTTAAATCTGTTTTTTTTTATTAAAAATGGAAATGATATTCTAAACTTAATTTAGTGTTTAAGAATGATTAAGACACATTTTCCCCTGAGGGTATAGCCCCTGCTTAAGGAAAGCAATGTCCAGGGAGAGTTGAATGTGTTCCAGTGAACCCATCCAAGATCATGATTTACTGAGAATCTCAGTCTTTTGGAAACTCATCTCAAATTTCATACTATAATTTTCAGGGATTATCTCCCTGTGCAGCCTAACCAGTACCAGCAAAGGGCAAACTAACTACTCCACTAATACACAGTGTCACAGCTTGTACAGCATATAGAACTTCCTCCCTAGAGAAACAAAAGTGTTTCTTACACTGTGCTGAACAACAGAAGAAAACTGCAATGTGGAGACAGATGTCAGGGGACAGTGGAGAATAAATCCAAGTGCCTTTTAATGCCATCTGACACGTGATCATAAGTGCACAGAGATAGCAGTGAGGGATTTATTAGTGGTGTGAGCTCCTTACTGCTGCCAACTTAACTTCATTAAGGTACAGTAACAAATTAAAGACTGAGGACAAAAACATTAAAATCACCTTACAATGAATTGAAACAAATATACTACATTATAATAGTTATGAGTTTGGAGAGCTCCCAACAAATACATTGAACTGGAATAGATATTTTATAACAACAAACAAAACAAAAATGCCTAGTTCAATATCACTGGAAGTTATATTTTCAAATGAGCATTTTTAAAATAATAAAATCATCTCAAGCACTTTTAAAAAAATGCTTACAAATGGTAGCAGGCTTTCTGATACACTGTAACTGCAAAAGCTTCCAAGGAGTACCAAGTATGCAACAATGAATATCATGCTTTAACGCATTGTTCAGGATAAAGCATTGACTTTTAAGACATATGCATTGAGGTCGTCTGCAGGCAAAGCACATATGAGAGTGAAAGAAGCAGAAGGTCTTCCTACTCAGTTTACCTACGCTAATCCTATTACCTGTGAATACCACTACTTCCAAGTAGAGTGCACAGGGAATACAAAACAGCAGCTTGCTGTGAATGGATTCTTCTTGCCTCTTTTTGCTTACTTGGTACTGAGCAGGTTTAGATAAGGAAGGAAACTGGTAAAAGGTAAGTTACAACAGCAAGTTACCCAAGTTGGGGCTGAGGCTCCTAAGGGTGAGGCTCTAGAGGAAAGAGAAAAACTTGGGGAGAAACACAACTTAGAAGTAGAATCTCTGGCATATTCAGTCTACTCTGAAATCCAATCTGAATCCAGTTGGAATAATCTGAAGAATGAGATGCAAACAAAGAGCACAGAATCATGCAGATGGGAGCAGTTGAATCCCTTGCTGAACTGGAACACTTGAAGGAGAGGAGGAGATGCGTCAGTCTCCTCCACTTACTTGAACTGTGCAGTCCTTACAGCAAGCAATATGAAATCACAAGCCACACAGCAGGGCAAAACCAAGCAGTTCTTTGTCAATATGTGAAGATATAGAAAAAATGAGGCAAGAAGACAGACAAACTCTACCTTCACAGGCTGAGTGTGCAGGATCAGCAGGTGTCCTCAACTCTTACTTGGGAGTAGGCTGAGCCCATTTAGAGGGCTGGGAGACAGGAGTGTGTACATACACAAGGGGAGCTGTGAGGAAGTTAAAGTTCTTTATTGTAGCTTAACTGGTAGAAGAGCTGCCTTTTTCCATACTCAGGCATGTTGATTCTGTAAGTGAAATGAAGCAGTCTGAGCCCCAACTATGGGGTTGTTACCCAGTTGTCCTGACTCAGTTCCTTATGACTTGAGGCTATCATTCATCAGAAGGAAGACAAAAAGTGTATACTGACTCACATGCTGTGTATTTGCATTAGAAAAAGAGTACTGCAAAAATCATTAAAGTTAATATGTATAGCAGGAGTAAGTAAACAGAAAGAGATTTTCAAAAAAATAACAGGGCTGGAAAGATCGCTCAGTGGTTAAGAGAACTTGCCACACCTACAGGGGTCAAGGCTTGGTTCCCAGCCCTCACATGGCAGCTCACAACTGTCTAATTCCAGTGCAAGAAGATTTGGTGCTTTCTGGCCTCCGTAGGCAACACACATGCATGCAATGCACATACATGCAGGCAAATCAACACTTACCCACCTAAGTAAAATAAAAACAAACCTTTTTTAAAAGACTAAGCAGAGGGACATTTAACAATATTAATTCAAACTAAATTCAAACTGAAGAAAGGAAATTATGAAGATCAGAATTAAAGTCAATGAACAAGAACAAAAAGTAAACCAGAAAATCAATGAAATCAAAAGTGGTTTCTTTGAGAAAACTGATAAATTGCTAAACAATTAGGCAAATTGATCAGGAGCAAAGAGCTATGTAAATTACTACAGGGAATGCTATAAATCCCTTAATGTAAGCAAACTTGACAATATAGATGAAAGTGAAAGTACTTTAAGGTGTACAATCTACCAAAGCTCACCCAAGAAGTAGACTAGATATCTTCATAACCACCTTAAATAAAAGTTTGTAATTAATTACAAAGTCTAGGTTCAAATGAATTCTAACAAGCATTTAAGTAAGTTGTACACTCATGCACGCGAGCACACACACACACACACACATACACACATGCACACAAATACAGACACCCGCACATGTGTCCACGCACGCACGCGCACACACACACACACACACACACACACACACACACACACCTGTGCATGCTTCTAGAAGGCTGAAACAGTTGTTTCTACATTTTAGTATTTACTGAGATATGCAGCATACCAGAAAGAACAGCTTAACATTTGGAAGACAATTAATTTAATAATCATTGCTAGCTAACTAAAAACATAAATACAATAATTAATAGCTATTTGGAAATATCTTGGCAAAATTTAACATTCATTCTTTTTAAAAACAATATTTTCAGCTAGGCACAACTTTAATTCTAAAATTTAGGAGAGAGAGGCAAGTTGATCATTGTGAGTTCCAGGACAGTCTAGTCTACATATTCAGTTATAGGACAGATAGGGCTGCATACGGAGATCTTGTTTTCAAAAACAAAACAAAACAATTTTTTTTTAAAATAAAAATATAATGATCATTTGCCTCTTTCCTTTCTGGCAATTGTTTCCATGCGTCACTTCCCCACTCTTTCTCTCTCTCTCTCTCTCTCTCTCTCAAAGTTATGGTTTCTATTTTCCATAAGTGCTGCTGTGGTGTGTGTGTGTGTGTGTGTGTACATACATAGACACACACAGACATATACATACACAATCTACTTAGGCAGTGTAAGCAAGACCTGAAAATGGTAACACAGATATGCTAACTTGGAAGAAAGAAAAATAATGAGACTCAACCCTAGAAACAAACACACAAAAACAAACAACAACAAACAACAAAAACTACAAGCAATGAAGGGATATTGACAGTGGGAAAAAGGAATTTCCCCCAAGAAACCACACTCTAATTGTTGATCCAATAACAAGTGGTTAATCCCAAAAAGCATTTACAAGAAATAGCATCAGTAAAAATACATAGAAATAGTAAAAGTTTTCAGCATCATGAGTCATGGAAAAAGTAGCTTCAAAATAAAAACAAACTTCCTTACCAGTATAGAAGTGTGAACAAAATACCTGCCAAGAGTTTACTTGTCAAAGATTAAGGGAAAAAACTAAACAAACAAACAAAAGAACAAAACAGCAAACAACTAAAGTGATCTATACAACATTTATTCAACATTGGCTTCTTTGTAACATCCAGTCCAGTAAGAAATGAAAGAGAGAATAAAACAAACAAAAACTATGAGTATATCACACAGAAAGGAAAAGAGAAAACTGCTGTTGGTTGAAAACACCACTGCATTGAAAATCCTATAGAATCTACCAACATGGAAGCTAGTACTCATGTGAATAAGTTATTATAGAATGTCACAGTATGAAAACTTAAGTTATGCATTTAAAAAGGAAAAATAGAAATCAAAAGTGCCATTTGCCATCTGTATGACTGTATAAAGTACTTTGTAATATATTTGAAAAATAAACCTCAAAATCTACACCTTTAACATCACAAAATACTGCTTAAATTTTCTTTTAAGATAAAAATAAATGAAGATGCTATGAAGAGTTTGTTTATAAATCAGAAGATCTTGGATTGTTAATATGTCAAAACCTTTTACTTATATAGACTACTAAATTACTAGTATACAATAGAGTTCACATCATATCAGCAGAGTGTGTGGAGTCATGGGAAGTCATGGTAAGGAGATATGGGTGTGTGTACATAGGGTCATGCTTGTAAAAATTTCATGTATCATGAGAATATGGGCTCTTTCCAACCTATTGACTGTTATTTGGTTTTGATTTTGAAGTAGGATTAGATTTACAGAAGAACTCTCCATGTACCTCTCATGCTCATTTCAACACAGCTATAGTTAAATTATGATGAACAATCTGTTAATGTGATGCATACTGTTAACTGAATTATATTGTTCATGGTTCATTAGCTTTTTACATATATAATTTCTATTCTCTCCTAATTATGCTGGGATACCAAATTTTATTTGTCTGTCATTCATCCTTAATCTTCTTCAGTTGCAATAGTGTTTCTGCCTTTTGTTGAAGAGCTTTCAACACATTGGAATGGTGTAATGATTTGGGTCGTGAGGAGTAAGCAGAGACTGTTCAATCATATTAGCTTGGCAAGTTCTATCAATTGCATTAGTAATTAGGAGACTGAGTGAAGAAATGGAAGGACATTTCAAGAATAGGATAGTTTCAGGTACAAGTACCAGTTAGTGTTAAGTGCATTCATACAGGGAGGTAGGTAAATGAAGGATGATAGTAAAGGTGACCTTTGTGTTTTAATATTGCTACTGTACAATGATGGCCATGATTGAGAAAACAAAATGGACAGGTTACTAGGTTTTTTTTCCAAATACACAAACTTATTTTTCAAGATTTTTGTAATTGGATATTTTATTTATTTACATTTCAAATGTAATGTAACCCTTCCCTGGTTTCTCCTCCAGAAACCCTCTATCCCAGCCCTCCTTCCCCTGTTTCTATGAGGGTACTTCCCCACCCACACACACACTTCTGCCTCCCCAAACTGGTATTCCCCTACACTGGGGATTACATCGTGCCTTCATAGGACCAAGGACCACTCCTCCCATTGATGCCTGACAAGACAACATATTCAAGCAATCAATGGTGCTGGTTCAACTGCTAGTCAGCATGTAGAAGAATGCAAATCTTATCTTCTTGTACAAAGCTCAAGTCCAAGTGGATCAAGGACCTCCACATAAAACCAGATACACTCAATCCAATAGAAGAGAAAGTGGGAAAAAGTCTCGAACATATGGGCACAAGGGAAAAGTTCCTGAACAGAACACCAATGGCTTATGCTCTAAGATCAAGAATCAAGAAATGGGACCTCATAAAATTTCAAAGTGTCTGTAAGGCAAAGCATACTGTTAATAGGACAAAATGGCAACCAACAGATTGGTAAAGAATCTTTACCAATCCTAGGTCCAATATAGGGCTAATATCCAATATATACAAAGAACTCAAGAAGTTAGACTCCAGAGAACCAAATAACCCTATTTAAAATGGAGTACAGAGCTAAACAAAAAATTCTCAACTAAGCACCTAAAGAAATGTTCAAACACCTTAGTCATCAGGGAAATGCAAATCAAAACAACCCTGAGATTCCACCTCACACCAGTCAGAATGGCTTAGATCAAAATCTCAAGTGACAGCAGATGCAGGTGAGGATGTGGAGAAAGAGAAACATTCCTCCATTGCTGGTAGGATTGCAAATGCACAAACTTTAACACATCATTTTCTTTCTGTTCCCCCAACCCCACTTTGAAGCAGAGCTCGGAGTATCCCAGGTCTCCAACTCCTTTGTTCGCTAACCCTAACTTTGAACCTTTGATCCTCTTGTCACTATCTCCCAACTTCTGGTGTCTAGGAACTTTATGACCATGCCTGAGTTTCTGGGTCTGAAGGCCGAACACAGGGCCTTTTACATACTTAGCAAGAATTCTACTAAACTAGCTACACCTGAAGCTCTAACACAGGGTAGATTTTAGAGGATGATTTGGTATATATTTTTGTAGGCTATAATTTGTTAAAATATATATTCATATATTTTAGAAACAACTTGAAACCAAGACATTTCCCAATATAGAGAAGAATAATTTATATTATTCTAATTCACATTTTGACATATATGGTATATTTGACTGTATGTGTGTTTGTCTATTCAGAGGCACACATGTATACAGGTGTATCTACACATGTGTAAGCATACTTGTGGATGGCAGAGGTTGATGACCAGTGTCTTTCTCTGTGGCTCTCAGCCTTATTTACTAGGACCTCATACTGAAGCCAAAGCTCACAGCTTTGGCTAGCCTATCTAGCCAGCTTGTCTTGGGGAACCTTTCTTTGTCTCCTGAGTGTTCAGATTATAAGCACCCACCTCTTATGCATAGCTGAAGATCCAGGCCCTGATCTTTGTACCTACTTGACAAGCACTGCATACTGTTTAAATCAGAATAAATATACCTATCTATTCAACATTTAGGGTTTCTTCATCATTAAAAGCCTGCAAAATCCATCATACAGCTTTATTTTTATGTTTTATTTTTTACTTATTCTTTTAGATGCTGCTCACTGCCCCCCTCACTGTCACACATTCCTACACTCCTTCCTCTCATACACCGCCCCTTCTGAGTGGATGGGCATCCCCCTTGAGTATCCCTCCATCTTGGCACATCAATTCTCTACAAGTCTAAGCAAATCCTCTCCCACTGAGGCCATAAAAGGCAACCCAGATAGAAGAACACATACCATGTACAGGCAACAGCTTTGGGGATAGCCACCACTCCAATTGTAGCTTTTGGGGTAGTCCCTGTAAATATGTGTGGTAAGGCCAAGTTCCACCCTGTGTATGTTCTATAGTTGGTGGGTCAGTCTCTGAGAGCCCAAGGGTCCAGGTTAGTTGACTATGTTGGTCTTCCTGTGGAGTTCCTATCACCTTCAGAGTTCCTTCTGCTCTTCAATAAAAATCCCCATCAACTGTTTGGCTGTGGCTGTCTGCATCAGTCTGAGGCAGCTCCTGGATGGAGCCTCTCAGAAGAAAGTAGTGCTGTGCTCCTATCTGTAAGAATAACAGAGTGTCTTTAATAGTGTTAGGTATTAGTGCTTGCCCATGGGATGAGTCTCAAGTTGGGCTTATTATTGGTTGACCGTTCCCTTAGTCTCTACTCCATCCACTGTGCATACATTTCTAGTAGATAGGAGAAATTTGGATCCAAAAGTTTTGTGGGTGTTTTGGTGTCCCTATTGGTCCACTGGGGTATCCAGTTTTGTGTTGAGATCCTTGATCCACTGGAACTTGAGATTTGTGCAGTGTGATAAGTATGGATCTATTTTCATTCTTCTCTACTTGTAGATATTCAGTTAGTCTAGTACCATTTGCTTAAGATGCCTTCATTTTTATATTGTATGGTTTTGGATTCCTTATCAAAAATCAAGTCTCCATGGGTGTGTGGGTTTATTTTTGGGTATTTGATTTGATTCCATTGATCAACCTATGTGATTCTGTTCAAACACCATGCAGTTTTATCACTATTGCTCTGTAGTACAGCTTGAGGTCAGGAATGATGATTCTTCCTGAAGTTCTTTTATTGTTCAGGATTGTTTTGGCCATCCTGAGTGTTTTGATTTTATATATTAAGTTAAAGATTTCTCTTTCAAGTTCTATAAAAATTGTGTTGAAATTCTGATGCGGATTGTATTGAATCTGTAGATTGCTTTTGGAAAGATGGCCATTTTTACTCTTAACCCTACTGATCCATGAGAATGGGAGATCTTTCCATCTTCCGATATTTTTTCAATTTCTTTCTTCAAGGAGTTGAAGTTCTTGTCATACAGATCTTTCACTTGCTTGATAGAGTTATATCAAGATAATTTATATTGTTTGTGACTATTGTGAAGGGTGTCGTTTCCCTAATTTCTTTCTCAGAAGTATTTAATTTCTTTCTTTATTTCTTCTCTGACTCACAGATAATTGAGTAAAGAGTTGTACAATTTTCATAAATATGTAGGTTTTCTGGTGTTCCTGTAATGTTTAAGTCCAGCTTTATTACATAGTGTTCTGATAACATACGGGGCATTATTTCAATATTCTTGTATCTGTTGAAGCTTGCTTTGTCACCAAACTATATATTCAATTTTGCAGAGGGTTCCATGAGATGCTAAGAAGAATGTATTTTCTTTTGTGTTTGGGTGAAATATTCTATAGATCTATGTTAGGTTTATTTAATTCATAATGCCTATTAGTTTCATTATTTTTCTTTTTAGATATATTTTTCTGGATAACTTGTCAGTTGTTGAGGCAGGAATGTATGTGTTGAAATCTTCCACTATTAATGTTTGGGTTTCAATGTGCTATTTAAGCTTTAGCAATGTTTATTTTACAAATGTAAATGCCCTTGTCTTTGGGGAGATAGTTGACTGCTCAGGGAAGCTTGGCTTGCTCCAGAGGACCCTTATAATTTTTAAGAATAGAAAATCAATAATATCTATAACAACAACAATAAAATCTATAACACGATGAGTAAAGTTTCAAAGTTAGAGGTACAATCCAATGTAGAATTTCATTTTTACCAAAATCCTATTTAATCTTCACTCGTTGTTACATTGTATTATAATGATAACACTGGGTTTTTAACAGGCTAACATTTTCCATTCATCTGGTTCTTAGATTTCCTTGCTGCATCATCTGCCAGCTCAGGCTCTTTTATGAGTGTAGGGCAGGGAGAGTTTTGTTTGAGACAAGCTGATACTTTTTAACTCTGATTGCTGCAGGAGAAAGGTTCTCTAACCTATATTAAGTGCAATGCTACAGCAGGTAAGAAGGTGACCACTTATAAATAATTTCAAAACTATTGAAGAGCTACAGATGTTGTCATAGATTTAACATGCATAAATACTGAATTGGTGTATTGGTGATATTCTCATTATTGCCTAGCCCACAGCGCCTGTCTGTGTACTCAATAAACTTGTTTTTAAAACCAAAACCAAATAAACAAAAAAGAATCACTAAAGACAGATGCTTTGCTCATACATAACAGGGAAAGGGGTAAAAATGATTTGTGTAAGTTCTCCTTTAAGTTATTTATAAAAGCCTTTTACAATGTTTAGTTAAAACTATATGGAAATCAATATTAGTTGATGAATTTACATTTCTTCACTTGAAAGTTCTGTCTTTTAAATAACTATAGTCTGTTTTAGTGTTACTTTCATTGGCTTTTGAGCAAACATTTGGAAAGCACCAATAAATTTTTGAGATATTGTTTGTGTATCAGAAATCAAATTAAAAATTTAAATATGGAATTCAGACAAATACTCTCTTTCATAATGTAAGATAGTCTAGCAAATATAACCCGTAGTAAATGACTCTTGAGAACAAGTGGATAAAAGCAAAAAAAAAAAAAAAAACCACCCACAGGAACTATGATTTTATTGGAAGGCCAGCAACTGAAAGCTGTGCATTTAATGGATATCTGAAGATTATTGAGCCAAGAAAATAGTAGTGAGGAACCCTAAAGTTTAGTCTTTCATAATGTAATAGTCTTCCTTTTGCTGCCGTAAAAGAAACGAATGGGCAAATTTATAAAAGTAGTCATTTCTCGTTATTCTGGAAACACTGAAATGGAGGAAGGTCTTTCCTCCTTGTCATCTGATAGAAAAAGAATACAGAGAAAGGAGAGCATGAGAGAGAACAGAGGTACCAAATCCTTTCTTTTAGAAGGATTTCTAAAAGGATTAATTTTCAACCTTAAGTCATTTCTGAAGATAGAATCTAATGAAACTATTGGGTACCTGAAGATGCCACCTCCCACAATACTGCACTGGGGATTAAGTTTCTACATACTTTATACATCTTACTTTTAACATCATCTTACCCACTAAAGGGGACAAAACCCAAGGTGCATAGCTTTAGAAATAGAAACAATAGTGTATGTGAACATCATTTGACTTGAAATGTAGAGTTAAACAGCCAACTTCATTTCTATAACTGCTTGTGTCCAAAAGTGGCAAAGTGTTATTGATTGCAAATGCTGTTATAAAAATAATTTTTTAAAAGGTGTGCTCTTTCAGCAATTAAAACATGCTCCAAGCATCTCTGATATAAAATCTCAAAGAGATGGAGTTATAAACCAAATAGCTGTTGCATATGGTCTGGGTTTATTGATGTAAATGGTATGTAGTCACATTCATAAAAATCACATAGCCTAAAATATCAGTGAATATTCCACTGAGAAGTCCTTGGTTTAAATGGGGAGACACACAGAGGCTCTTATGCCCTTTTCTTATGCTAGATGAACCAAGCTTTTATATAAAAATTTTAAATATTAGTTGCATTTGCATTTGTGAATTAGTAATACTTTATTTACCATAGAAATGAAATCAACTTTTGACTGGGCTTTTTGCATACATTCTTTGAAACTATTAATGAATTTAAATTCCTAGTAGTTTCCAGAATGATAAAGTTATGATCATGAGAAGAATATGTGATATTTTCTCAAAAACTCCAGCCTGAACCTCTTATGTTCTAAGTGTATTCCTCACAAATACCATTGCTCAGAAGGATTTGAAAGTCCACGTAACCTCTTATGAGTCAGTGCTTGAAAATATGTTCCTAGTGATTATGTATTGACATAATATGCATGGAATTACTCACTGATAATAACAGTAAATATACATGGTACTACGTGCTTAGCTTTCAGCTTGCCCTTCAAATCAGCATTCATTAGATTGTCAATTAAGTAAATAGAAGACTTTAGCATTTTTCTTGTTTCTTTAAGTTTTTAGTGATTCTATAAACCAACCTATAATAAATTCCAAATTGTGAGGTCAGCCTAGACAGCAAAAAATTTGAAATAAAAGCAAAATCAGTTATTACAGCTAATTATTTAAAACATAAATATTTGACATTTTCTGAATTTGCTCTTGAATTTATTTCTGTTCTTCAAACATTGGCATCCTGAACCATTAATTATCTCTTTTAAAATACATATCCTGTGTGTTTATATTTGGTTATCTTTATTTTAGATGTAGTTTTAACTATAAGGTAAATAAATTCACATACATAGAAAAATATAAATAAATGCACATCAATCGTAAAGTAGATAGTAGCAACTATAAATTGCTCATTTAGATGTCAGAATGGGATGTTTGCTAAAACTTAATATTTCATTTGTCTGTTGACTTTTTAAGAAAACTGGCTAAAACATTTCATTTTTTTCTAGTTTATTGAGGGAGAAAATGTCATCCAGTTTAGATACCCATAGTGGCTAAAATTTTCTTCTTCTGCCTCTTCATCTCCCTTGTGGCCTATGACTTTAAACAATGGCTACTTTCTAAAAGATTGCATTATACACTAGGCAGGTATTCTTCTGAATCATGAAACAATAATTATACAAGTTTAGCTGCCACTAACTGAATTTCTACCACATGTGAGGTAAATGATAGATGCTTTATTTGTTTCTTTTCTTTTTTCTTTCTTTTCTTTCTTTTCTTTTTTGACTCATAGCTTTATTGCCAAGAAGGAAACTCCTATGTGCATGCCAGTGTTTAATGTTACTAACAACAGCAGTTCATTTCTATTTTACACCAGTACTTCACATGCTATTATTTCTAATCCTTGAAATTATCTAGATTCAGCCAAGAGAAGCTTGTGCAACACCACAGAGCTAAGGGAAGCAGAATTATTGAACTGCATTCCACCACTTCTTAATTAAATAAAATTTTTCATTCAGCATGTTTATGTATTTTTAAAAATTGTACATTCACATGACTCTGTAAACTACTGCTTCACAGAGAGGATAAATCGTACAAAACTCACTTACCTTGGCGTTGTTGTGCTCTCTTGCAGCATGTGAACTTATGAACCAGGGCATTTTGGCCTTGGTCAGCTCCATTGGTTGCACATCAGCCGGTTCCCTCCAGTCTTTGGCAGATGCCATGCATATCCCCCACCTCTTCATTCAGCGATCAACAGCTGGCACCCCAAGAAGTGGCTGTGGCCTCACCCGGAGCAACAGAAATGATGACTATACTCTTTCAGTTCGTCCACCTGTCTACTTAAATGAAGTCATCCTACGAGTAGTCACAGAGTATGCATGGCAGAAATTTATTATCTTCTATGACAGTGAATACGGTAAGTGTTTGCAGTCTGAAGAGTTTCATAAGAGGTTTGCATGAGATGCAACTTCATTAAGTTCTAAAAAATCTGAAGGAATATAGAAGTCATTTATGGTTTTCTTGTTTCTACTGTATTCCTCATTGCAACAAACAGGTAGTATTTTCAGTTGAGCTTGTCCTTTGTATTAAATAACTTTAAAGTAAAATGTAAACATAATACCTGTTGGAGTGCGTAAGATACACCTGTTAACCTAGTACTTGTAAGGCTTAGGGAAAAAAGAACAGACAAAACCAGGTTGGCTACTAGCTAGACATTGGTTTTTAAATGAATGAATAAATAAATCTGTACTTAATGCTCTATTTAAAAGTCTTTCTTAGTAGTCCGAGTACATTATATCTTGACTTTTCAAATAATAGGAAGTTAAAAAGAAAGTACAATTCTTTAAAAATATATAATTCTGTGATGGTACTAATGGTGGTGGTGGTGGTGGTGGTGGTGGTGGTGGTGGTGGTGGTGGTGGATGAAACCAGGGCAGATCCTAGAACATTGATGAAAATATAAATTCTTTTCATTTAGTGGCTAAAAGAAATCTAATCTACTTGTTTATACACTTATTTACTTATTTTTTTACCCATTATTGTTGATGGAAGTAGAAAATAATCTCTTCATGCTTTATTCAGTGTGCAGTTTTTCAAAAACTGCAACTTAGTATAAAGCAGCATTTTTACACTCTTTCACTGTTTCACACAGTTTCCCAGAGTGTACTGTAACAGGAGGAAAAAGCAATTTTCCTCAGAATCTTTACATGTGATAACATATCAAGAGAAAATAATATTTTTTCACTCTTTTCTGGAGCTCTTCACTTCCTAACAAGTGTAAAGCTCTTTGATGGTTGTTGTCCCCTTATTTTTGATAATAGCAGGGGAATTAACTGGAGCTGGATATGATCAAATAAGAAAATGAGAATAAATCCCCCCCCATGAAGAATTCCCTTGTGTTTCCCTTGACAATTCTAAAATGTTCCTCTTCTGGGTCTTGTGTATCCGTTTTTTTATGAAAAGGATGTTTTTCTTGGCAAATAAGTAAATAAGCATGGAAAACAAACAAACATTCAAAGCAGTCTTTTCTTCTCATAACCCGGTTTCTACTGTGAGAGTCTAAACAGTGACAGACAAGTGGGCTGGAGGACAAAGACAACTAAGCTGAGAACCAGCAGGTTGGCAAAAATCTGGCAAGCAACAAAGGAGAGCCCCCAGGGACCAGCCAGGAAGGGCACAGGAGCAGTTACATTTAGGCCTAAATAGTCAAAGTGGTCTGGCCTTTTGGCAGTCAGAATCCCATTGAACTCAATTGTTCAAACTTCAGCCAAAGTCCCTAGACTCTCTAGAAACAGACTTTTTGTCTCTAAGACGGAAGCCAGTACTTTTGATGCTTAACTGGCATTATATAGGGGTCACAGAACAAGGATTAAGAGACTAACGTGAACAAAAGAAACAAAAAGAATATTAAAAACAATTGGCTCATCAGCAGAAGGATAGATCAGCTACACAAGCATGAAGCATGGCTGAGATGGTATTTAAACACACTGACTGTCTTTAGAGTCAGCATGCTCGCTGCTTTTGTCTGCTTTTCGTCCATTACACTGTGCTCTGTTTTGACATTAAATGGAATTCATAGCCTCTGATCAAGTGTAAGCTGAACTAATCAAAGTTTAAAATCCATATCTTTAATGGGAAAAAACAGTACAATAAACTAAGCAGCAGAAAAGTGACTTTTGATGAAGGCATTTTCTCAGAGTTAAAATGAGAAATTTACCCTTTGATTGTAAATGTCAGTAGGATAGAAAATCACTTATTATCATTTATTTCCAAATCCTATGAGAATTAAGATGGGGTTCTCATGAGAGAAGACACATTCTTTACAAGCTGAATGCTGTTCTGCAAGTGTCTCCTTTGTTCGTAGTCCCAGTCATCTAAGACTTGAGGTCCTCGGTTCTTCTGTAATGCCTTGGGGTGCATAAGGAGCTATAACTGCACCAAGATTGAATGTATTTCCATTTAAACACAGGGTTTGTTTAGGAATCAACAACATTTGCCTCTACTCTGTTGATAAACTTGCTTTTGACTTACTTAATTTAGAGTCATGAAAAATGGCCCTGCTACTATCTTCAAGAATATTTCCAATAATAAACATTACTTAAAAGAAAAAAATTTTTCATGCTTACAATAAATCCTGTTAGTAAAAAATTATGCTGGAGTCCAAGATAAACAGCAAGCTTGCAGAGACTTTGTACCTGGAAGAGGGTAGTCATCAGAAACATCATTCTAAGTAGATTAGACTTGACTTTTATCTTGATTATCAGGAATTGCTTCCATTAGATTAAGTATCATTAGTGAATAGAATCAGGCAGCATGCTGAGGGCCATAGTTATTGAGGTGGAGTTTGCTTAGAATAATGTGTGTATTTTTCTATAATCTAAATATGTATACACATATAGATATATACATAAATAAATATATGTTATTATATAGATGTATATATGTATATATACACATATCTTTTATAGAGAAAAGCAGAGCATGTGTTTCAAGCTTCTCTAGTTGATTAATGATGTACTTTTCTTCTGAAGTATTTAATTATGAAGTAATCTAACAAAATCCATATCATTGATTCTATGTAAATGGATCAAAAGGTTTAAAAAGTATGGAAACCTTATTTGAGGGGATTAATTTAAGCCTTTATTTTCCAAAAGGCTTGAAAGGGAGACTGTGTTGTTGAGCTTTTAACAATGTGCAATGTGTGGAATATCCATCTCCTTAGTATATTATCAAGTAAGAGTTAAAGTGTGTATCAGAATATATGTTTACCTTCAATTACTAAAAACCTTCCAGTCAATAAAAAGACAGAAATTGTAAGAGGAAACAGTGTGTTCAGTTTTCAGCGAGCAAATATTGGTATAGTGTAAGGAGGACTTTACTTTTGCCAGCAGTGATGAGCAGGCTCTCTGGGTAGACTTTAATCCTGGTTACTAAGGGTCAGGAGTATCTTGGGAGGCAACAGATATGAGAAGTGGGCATTTCAATAGAGAAAAATGGGAGCAGGTCTAAGTATCTGAAATATTTAAAATTGCTCATTTTTGCTTGCCAGGAACTAGAATAAGTATTTTATATTATATCATTTAATGTTCTCAAGAGCCAAGAATACAATAACAAAGGCTATCAGTTGAGAATATTTAGCCACTTTGCTAAATTCTTCAAATGTATGTATGCATCATCTCATGAAATCCTTATAGTCATCTTCTCATCTGTTAATATTATTAGCATTTTTTATCAAAACAAAATATTAAGTAAGGCAATTCCAAGCAACATCAAAATAATTTAAAAGCCCAGATACAATCATCAGTGGTCTCTCCATTACTTTTGCCTTTAGGCACTATTGTATTTGACACTATAATATTAGAATAAGATTAATTTGTAACAGATTAAAAAACAAAAAGCTAAAAATAAAAAATGAAACACAAGTTCACGATTGTACAGGCCTACAGATTTCATATATATTTATAATAACTTAAACAAAAATCATACCACATTTTAATTAGGAGATTTGATGGTTTTTAGAACCAGAGAAACAGAACAGTAATTAGGATAAAAAACTATCTTAGCCTATCATTATCAGTAACAGCTGTTTATATACAATAACCATTGTCACAAACCAGAGAGAGGATCCTAACTCTCATGAAAAAGCAAGCAGCATGAATCTTGTCTTGATTTCAGGTAGTTTTAACAACAAGTCCACCAAAGTCTGTGAACCAAACCAGCTCAATGCATATGATGTGGGTTTGCCTATACTAAGGAACCTTTGTGAGAAAGTGTCTTCATCAAATGTCACTTTTCTGCTGTTTATTTTTATTGGACTGTCTTCTGTGCACAGTAAAGATCTGGGTTTTAAACATTCATTATTTCATCTTACATATGATCACAGGTTCCTCCTCCCTAGGGAGTACTTCTGCTTTCAAAGCACAGAGTGCTACAAGAGTTTCTTAGAAAATGGCTGTCACCATATTCCTCTGTTTTCACTCTATTGGTCACTAGTAACTTTCCCATACAATTGTAATTCTTCTAATTAATCTGAATGACAGAAATTGGGATCAAATCCATTTAAACTTTCTCGCTGCATTTTTCGATAAAACTAATTCAACTCTTTAATGAGTAGAATAAATCCCAGTAACAATCAGACTTTCTTTCAAAAGTTGGATGGCATTTTCCTTGAACTTCTGTACAAATGTTTCTACTAGACCGAAAGCATTAATCCAGGTACAATTGGCTTATTTGTGATCACAAAGACTCCACTGACCACAAGGACAAAGTCTGTTATCAATAATGACCCTGACCAGTTGAAGCTGAATAGACTGACCTCCAAAACTGAAGTGCTGCTGTTAATAATGTGAATTAGATTAAGGAGAATGTTTCCAATTGGACTTCTTCAATTGTAGTGAAAATTGAGTACAATTTTTTTAGAAATCATCACACAAAGTTCTCACAAATAAATAAGGGTAGCTTCATATTAGAAGAGTTTCTTTATAATATATCATTACTGGATGCTTCTTATTTCAGCATTTAAAGATCTCTAAAGACAATAACTGATGTCCAGTGTCTTCAAGAGGGTTATGATTTGGAAATACATCTATTTCTAAGGTGTATGAGGTTGACCTACATGAGATCTTTGCTATCAGACATCTAAATTCCTTGCCAGCTTATAATACTTGAGATTCTCAATTTATATAAAATAAACAAATTCTGCTCTTAATTTGAAGAAACTTCTTGCATTTGCCAGCTGGGTGGTATTGGCACTTGCTCTCAATCCTAGCACTGGAGGGAGATCTCAGGAGTTTGATGCCAGCCTGGTCTACAAAGTTAGTTCAAGGACAACCAGAGCTACAGAGAGAAATCCTGTAAAACAAAAAACAGCAAACAAAGAAATTTAAAAAAAAAGAATCATTGACCTTCCTATCTACTTCAGGGCCACAAAGCTATCATTAATTCTGCTACTTATTTTAATAAGCACATTATTTAAACATAATCATTTTCTTTTACTCGCATGTTTCCCTTGGCTTTTTTCAAGGTACCATAGCAAGGTTGAACAATTTTATCAGAAATAGTATAAATCACAAGCCTAAATATGTAGTAAATTTGGATTCAGGCTACTACTCTGATGGTTTTCTTATACCCCACATGATGGATGAGAATTGTAGTAAAGAATTATGAAGGGTGTTTACAGGCATTCTACATAGGCAGACACACATTCCCCGCTCTTAGCAATAGACACTTTAGTCAGATTACAGGACTGATGGTAAACATGTGGTAAAGTCATCTTGTAGGAATAAAGATTATAGCATTGAGCTAAAGTAATGCACTTACCATGTTTACAAGGTTTGCACCAAAGCACTTTCTCATGGAAAAAAAAAATCCAAATTCATTTTTATAGACTAAGCATGTCCATGTCTTGTCCAACTCTAGAAGCCAACGTCCTCTTTTCAGATTCTTTCTGTATTTCCAAAAAGAAGTACCCTATTCTAATAGTAACAACTTCTGCCATTTATCTTCCAGGAGAACTGCAGGATATTTCTGGAAAGCCATGCTAGCTTTCATGGGTCATTAGAAAATGACTTTGCAAGCTGTGTGTTCACAAATTGCTCGTGGCCTCCACGAATCCAGCTAGAAACTCTTGGAGGCTGTGGACATTTAAACTTAAATAGCCCAGTTTTCATCTAGTCCAGTGCCCTTGCAGGCTCCACCTGAGAAAGTAATACCATATGCAAGAAAATTCTACGTGGAATCTTGAGTAAGAAGAGCAGGCCTGTGTTATCTGACAATGCTTTCATGTTGATGTTGCCCAGAATGAGGCCAAGTTCCTCTCATGGAATATCTCTGTTAAGTGTACAAACGACCTTACATAGGTGTGTGGATCATAAAGAGGTAGAAGAGGTTATATGCGTGAGTCAGTGTTTGAGGAGATAGTTTCAATATCTGACATTACCAGAAGTTCGAGGAAGATACAGATTAGGAAAGATCCATCAATTGTGTGATGTTTAGACAGCTGTTCAGTATTTTAAACACATGCTTGTCAGATTTCAAATTGTTGAATAAACTAAAAAACTGGGCATAGATTATTAGTTTTAAAGGATGTGATGGCAATACTTAATTCT
Source organism: Rhynchomys soricoides (assembly GCA_019843965.1). Lineage (NCBI taxonomy): Eukaryota > Metazoa > Chordata > Mammalia > Rodentia > Muridae > Rhynchomys > Rhynchomys soricoides. The sequence continues at coordinate 8,748,177 of JADRCH010000087.1, forward strand.
TCTGATCATCCCTCAGAGGCAAACAGAAATCCAAAATAGTCAGTTCTTAATGAAGAAGAGGATATGTAATAGAGTGTTACCTACCAGGAGACCAGTGGTAAAAAAGAAGAGAAAATACTTTCTACCTTGAGGGATTGGAAATTCATTGATGTGAATCCTCCTGGATTTTTGTTGTTTTTATAACATTGCAGCCAGAGCTGTTACCAATTTCCTGTGTTGGTATGTCTAAAAATTGTGTTATTCATTGTAATATCAATAGCAATGAATAATTAACTTATATGCAATAAAATGCAAACTTAATTTAAAACTTCAAACACTAAAGATAGGTTCTTAGCACTGAGAAGGGAAAGTGGACATCACATACTTGTTCCTCTAACCGAGAAGCTCTCTACAATTGCTCTTCTCTTGCAAAAGAAAACCTAGTTTTCTTCGGTGGAGTCTCACCTTCAGGGAAGGTCTCATGCTCTGGAGTAGGTGGCCAATGAGACAAACTCAATGCTATTTTTGTAGACGTTTTAATTTCTTATTGCTTTGGTTGAACATTTTTTCTCTTACTGGTATTTTGAGAATGTATTCGGTTTCCAATTTTGTTTGTTATAGAGAGTGGGTGTTCTGTGTGACTGTGAGTTTCTTGCTTTATGTTGCTTGGTTTTGAAACATGAAGGGAAGAAGGAGAGAGAGAGAGAGAGAGAGAGAGAGAGAGAGAGAGAGAGAGAAGAAAGAAAGGGAAAAGTTGGGTGGGTATAGAGGTAGGGTTAGGGATCAGAGAGGACGTGGGAGAGAGGAAAAACATGATTTTTTTAAATACAAAATTGCAAAATCTATATACAACAATATTAACTCACTCTTAGTGTTTTGATTTTCTTTCTTATAAAATTATTTAAAATAAATTTAATTTTAAGAGTAAAATATCTATAAAATGTAGACTCATTTTGAAATAGAAATTCAATGGATAGTTTGTGTTAAAAACATAGTTTTCAATAACAAAATAGGATAAAATCTGAAAAAGGTATGAAACAGGACTGTTTAGTGCACTGTCATATTCAAAGTAAATGAAAGAGAAATGCATTTTTTAATATATTTGATATCTCAAACCTTCTGTTCACTTAATTTTTATTCATTAGTGTGTTATTATAAAGAGCATATAAATAATTATTCATACAGCAAGATTAACCTGACCCATAGTCCATACATCTCAATTAACTTCTATACTAATAGAACAGCCGTTCTGAAACTATGGGCTTCACACTGGATTCTACACTTTCATTGTCAAATATATTTTTATGTATATATCTACCACCAAACACTAAAAAAATGTATGAGAGCTGAAGCTAAAACTATTAAAAATTGGCTTTATATACTTTTCATGGCTCAAGTAGCCATGACTTGCTTGCATCTGAGTCCTTCCTCAACAGCCAATATTTACCCTTTCTTGCTCCACTTTCTATATGTTATATCATTCTTATATGCACATATGTTTCTCTCTTTGTTTATGTCTGTATATGTATACATATATGTTGGGAACAACTCCTGGCGCTGCGGAACGAAGCCCCACATGTCGGTCCTGGGGTGCTGCAGCTCTGGGTGGGACAGGACACGCAGGAAGTGGCCGCACATCTTCCCACACAGTCTGATGGGCAGGTTGGGAAGCTGTGTGAAGCCTCTGCAGGCCCTGCCCATGGGTGGGGTAGGGTGCCATCCTCAGGAACGCAGTAGCCCTATTGTCTCCATGGTTCTCTAGCCTGGGGCACCGCAGTCACTGTAGAGTGCTGCAGACTGGTTAGCTGGAGTGCAGCTGGGGTTCCTTCCTGGATGGATCTCAGAGGCTTTGAGTGCCGGGACTAGCTGCTTAGGCTTGGGTGAATGGGTACTATCTAGGAGCGCTGGGGTTCCCACTACGAGAGATTAGCTGAGGCTCATTAATCCAGGGCCAGATCCTTTGCTTCTCATGGTGGGTCCAGATGAAGAGACAGTCCATAATTCTAAGATGTTTATTTTCATCATGTGGAAAGTGGCATGGATGGAGCTGTACCTCCCGCCTCTCCCAGAGAGGCAGGGCAGATATAGTAACTGGGAAGGGGGGGGGGGTTGCTAAGCCTCTAGGTGTCTCACTAACATGGGGACGGCTTGGGGCTGTGTGGCCATGCCTCTACCTGGGGCGTGGCCAAGTCTCTACCAGGGCGTGATAACTGTGGTTGGAGCCACAAAGCTTCTGAAAGCCTTGACATAACATTTCCGGTCCCTTGCGAATTACTTCGCGGGGTCTCCCAGAGTTTGCCTGTGCTCAACCAGTGTGCCAGACTGCCTGCCAGATCACTGCCCTACACATATAGAAAATTTTTTCATGAGCTATTTTTAGATGTAGTTATATATGTTATTTTTATGTGTATAAATGTTTGCTGGCATGATGATTGGTGGACACAAAAGTTAAATCCCTAGAACTGTAGCTACACATGTTTATCAGCAATCAGGTAGGTACTGGAAACTGAACCTGGGTCTTCGGTAAGAGCAACAGTACTCTTGACCTCTGAGACATCACTCCATTTTACACACACACACACACACACACACACACACAAACACACGGATAACATCTACATTTGAGGTATAATATGTAATTCTTTTCCTTTTTGAGATTCTGTACCTCTCTTAATAATATGAAATCTAAGTTCATCCATTTTCCTGATGCAGAATATAACATTTTCATACATTTATTGCAGCTTTGTTATCCACTCATGGTGGACCACTAGGTTTGTTCCATTTATATAAATCTTTACCATAGCTGTCTAATCATTCTGAAAATTGGAGACAAATCTTCATGAAGCATCAATAAAATGAAGCAGTATGGAAATGATCAAATTAAGTCAAATGATCAGATTATTTTGCACTTCTTTGTACAAAACAATTTCCACTTCAGGAAATCCCAAGTCTGTTACCTGCATGCTCCTCTGCATATTAAAATCATTTATTTAATAATGCAAATTAAGGTTCAGCACACAGTCAGATGGCTGGGGTATATAAGCAGAGTCCCTCATTTTAAAATGAAGATTAGGGAACAGTCCTCACTAACACATTCCTGAGTCATGATCTTTATTCCATGTAGTGTAGCATTGGCATAGATTTAACCAGGGCTTATAAGATGGACAACCACTCTTAATTGATTACAAGTGTTTATAATCGCCCCAAGGATGCTTTCAAATGTCTGATAACTTGATCTTGATATTCTCTCTTGACAGCCTGAAAGCTGTTTATTAGTCACTGGCTGCTTTCCAACCTTCAGTTCTCTCATTTGCTCCAGTCTGTATCAATAAGAATGTAACTAATCCAAGCAGTTTATTAAACCATTTCTTTTGCATTAGTATATGTTATGTCAAATAGACAAAAAAAAAAAAAAAAAAAAGTATATTCTCCTATTCAGGATTTATACATCAGTGACTGTGTTTTAAAAATATTTCTCAGCTTTAGTGTAAAGATAGTTTCCATAGTAAAAGATGGCAGGCTTATGACCAAATGACAAGTTCTTGTCAAAAGTACATGCTTAATGCTGGATTATAATTGCCAGACACTGTTGTGTCAAAGCCCAGCACAGCATGTTATTATCTTTACTTTTTAAGTATATATATATATCAGATTCTTAAAGTACTACATGACTCCAAAGATTTTTTTTTTTAGTAGTGAAGAGTTTTTTTAAAACAAAACTTTGAAAATTGTTTGATGGCCCCCCCCCCCCGACACCAGGAAGTAGAAACAGAGAGCATACTTTGCTATCCAAATATTGGAAAAATTCTGTTCTGGCTTATGATATATCTCATATATTCAGCACTAAGCTGTGTTCCAATTTGTAAAATGAGAAAGTGGGAGAAGGAAGTCACAAGGTCCTACAATTTAATTTTAAAGCTTAACATGCGGTCATAATTTCAGAGACACAATGCTTAGCCAATGCCATGCTGAAATCTCCCTGCTCAAATTGAAGTCTTCAATGCATTAAGTGATCAGAATGATTAAATGTCTTAACCTTCCCAAAGGAGGAAATGATGAATAGAGGAAAATTGAACATGAAATGTTACAGATCTCTTTTCTTATATTATTCAATATTTAAAGGTAATATCTGAATACAAGGATGATACTATAAACTTCTGTTTACTGAAAGACACTATGTTTAGCTAAATTGTCAATTTACTTTGAAAAGAACCCTACTGCAATATTTCTCAATCAGTAATAGGTTCGGTGTTATTATCAGATGGAATAGACCACATTTCCCAAGAGCAGATTTGATTTTCTCATCACTCTTCCAGGAACCTTTGACAGTAATTGACACACAATAAGTCAATACTATGAAGAAAGTGATCTAATTTAATACAAATGACTGGTACAGTTTCCACAAAATTGGACCACATATTTAGCTTAAATACTGTATTCTGTTCTCTCATAGTTCCAGTTTCTTCTTAGGGTTCCTTTAGAAGCATAAATAAACATTAAATTCCATATTTAATTGGATTAGTCTATTTTAATATAAACCACTTTTGGTAGGAAGATTAAGATTAATTCTACTATAGAGATAATAATGTAATCATTTTACAAGATTTGACAGAATGAACCATGACCTCCAATTATCCGTTACATCTTAGAGGATTATAGGGGAAGATGGCCTAAACAGGAAACATAATTTGGGGGGGTCATAAAAATTGATAGTCCATAATATATTAAGCTCTGGAGATGATTTTATTTTATTTAGATTTTTGAGGCTAAGTTTCTCTATATAGGTTTTAGTGGTCAGTTTCTAACTCACTTGTACAGGCTAGCATTGAATTTGAGAGTGTCTTCCTCACTTTTCCATGTGCTAGGATTGCAGAAGTGTGCCACAATACCTGGCTGTGCTCAGAATGTTTGCTTGAAAGTTAAAAGAGAGATGGGTATAGATAGATAGATAGATAGATAGATAGATGATAGATAGTTGATAAATATGATAGATGGTGGATTGAACGATAGACAGATATATAGATCAATAGATAAATCTTAGATAAATATATAGATGGATGAAGGATGATAGGTGATTAATAGATGATAGATCGATCAATCAGTGATAATAGATACATAGATAGATATGTGATAGATGTTTAATAAATAGATGATAGATACGTGATAGATAAAAAGATAGATACACATGTAACTGATAGATCAGTGGTTCTCAACGTACCTAATGATGTGACTCTTTACTATAGTACCTCATGCTTTGGTGATTCCCTAACCATAAAATTATTTTTGTTACTACTTCATAACTGTAATTTTCCTACTGTTATGAATCATAATGTACAATTTTGTGTTTTCTGATAGTCCTAGGTGACCCCTAGTTTGAGAATCACTGTGAGAAATCACTTTGTCATTCCTATTAAGAAATTTTTCTATCTTTAAAATTTCTATATAAAACATAAAATAAATGTAAAAGCAGAAGTTTTGACTGTTACTAAAATCTCAATAACTGAAATGCACATTGAACTGAAATCTGATGCTTAAATAACTGCCCTCATACTTTAGCCACTCTTATTTTTATCAGGAAAAACAATACTTGTGTAAAATAAAATAAAAAAAAATTCTGTGGGTTCCTTGCATATGAAGGTTCATACTTCCCTGAGACTTTTGCTGCTCTATTACAGTGTCTTCATCAGGTGTGATCAAGTAATTTGATTTAAATTTCTGTTCATTCTTTAAGTAAACTTGAAGCTGCTCAAAGACGGGAACCAACCATGCCTTCCACATCATCACAAAATTGTGTGTGTGTGTGTGTGTGTGTGTGGTTTGCATATGTGTATGTAATGGGTCAAACACTAAGTATTAAAAGTTAAAGCTCCCCCCTTCCTTCTGCTTCTTCCTTTTTTAAACCTTCTTCCTCCTTGTTTAATTTGTAGTTGACTGGTGAAGTTTTGTTAAGTATAGGGAACAAACTGCCTTTCCATTTCACTTGTCTGGCCAGATCCGTTGAATCTTATAATCCTAAAACTACCTCATTACAACTCAGTATACAAGAAAAACCATTCCTTTACATTATGGCTTTATTCAAGTTTCAACTGTTTCATAAGAACCAAAGTCTCAGGCTTACTAGCCTGGGTACACAGTATCATCAGGAGTCGAATGTAGAAGGCTGGACACGTAGGAAAATAAAGGATGAAGCTGGGGTCATTTTATAAGTAAAAAAATGACATCTTGCTCTGTGAAGACAGCAGAAACTGAGAAAATGAAAACGGAAGACATCAATTATAAAAGCGATTCAAAGTGAAGAGAGCTGTGTAGAAGCAACTTACTGACCCCAGCTTTTTTTTTTTCTTACCTCAACTGCAGTGCGTTCTCCTTACACATAGAAATTGTTTCCTGAAAGAAAAGTAGAAATGTTAACTAGAAGGGATTGAAAGGTCATTTTCCACCTGAAAATTAAAATTCGCGCTTTGGACTCCATAGATGAGAGGGAAGTGCTACAGTGAACTATGAACTCTTTAACCATGGTAATACTCATCTGGGAACAGGGCTGTCTACGCTCCGCAAAGGAAGCAGGTCAGCTGGCTAAGTGCTGACAACCAACAAGTGCTGCAGAACATGTGTTTACTAGGAAAAGAAAGGATCTGCAATCTTTATGATTCTCTCAAGTCTGTGACACAAAATGAAGAACTATTTCCTAGAGTGTTCTCTGAATGACCATCATGGGCTCACTCTGTCTAAAGAATTTCAGAGTGCACTGAAGTGGCATGAGACTTCAGAGTCCAAGAAGTTTTTCTAGATGATACTGTAATTAAATTCTGTGGACATTAATTTTAATCATTCTGATTTGTACTGATTTCCATTGCTGGCACCAGAGGATATCACAAGTTTGGAGGGTCAAAACATGTCAGCTTTCATGTGTCAGAAGTCTGGCATCAGATCATGGGGTTAGGGTACAAGTCAAAGGTACAGTCAAAGCGTGGACCTTTCTGCTCATTCTGGGAGGACTCCATTTCTCTTCCTTGTGCAGTTACCAAGATGTCTGCCTTCTTTCATTTCTTTCTCAGATCAATCATCTGCATTGCCTTCTCCAACCCTTCAGCCATCTTTGTCTCTTCTTTGCTTCTCTCTTCTAATTTTATGTCCTCAACAATTATACTGTCTCACCCAAGTTATAGAGTTTATCTTTCTATTTTGATTTCACTGGATTCCCTGCATCAGTAATCCCTTTTAGGAATGTCATTTACCATATCTACGGATTACAAGGCTTAGGATGTGGACTCCCAAGAGAAGAGATCACTTTTCTGCTGACCACAGGTCTCTTTGTGATACCTAATGGAAATTGCCTTCACCCATAATCTTATGTTTAATAACTCAGTTTATGAGCTAACACTTGCTGTTATGTATTTATCTGGTAAGTAGGGCTAATAGCAGCTGGGAAGCATTCTGTTATCAATAAATAGCCCCAACTGACAGGTGCAATCAGTCTAGCAGCTCCTTGAGGTCGAAAACCTTGTGCTTTTATTTCTGTAACTTTTGGAACTTAGCTCAATGACTAATGAAGTCAGAATGAAGATAATGTGGGGGGATAATTGAGATGGTTGATTATGTTCATGTTTAATTAACAAACCCAAAGGCCTACTCTTTCTTTTAATGAATCTTTTATACACAGCTGCTAATAGCATGATTTGGATCCGTCTCTTCTCACACGGACCAGTTGCTGTTCATGATCAGCTGTATCACCCTCAAACGAGGAAAAAACTTACTGCTTGATTCTCCTATTACAGAATTCTGCCTTGGGTTGAGTGCTCTTTTGAGTGGCTAGCCATAAATAAATTTGAGGCAATATTCCTTAATAAAGAGCAGAGCAGTAGTCTTTTATCAGTCAAATATTCATTCATTCTATCATCCTGAATCTCTCCCCTCACCACGTATCTCTCATACTCATCCACATGCAAACACACTAACACACACACATCAAAGCACACATACACACCAACACACACACACACACACACACGTGCACACATACACACCAATGCACAAATCAACACGCACACATACACACTTGCTAATTTGATCTTTGAAGATTCTTATAAAATACCTATTTCTTCATGTACATATTAGGCAAATTTCACACAATTTTATAAATCTGTATTTGTAAGTCCATAGCTGTGGAGTCACAACCAAAATTCTGAGGTCACAACTTCTGCTCTGACCCAGCAACAGTGTGGATAACTTCTTACCTTATGATCAAAAACAAAACCTAAAAAGTAACCATATATAGGGTTGGAGAGTTGGCTGACTGGTTAAGAGCACTTGATCTTCCAGAGGGCCTGAATTCAGTTCATGTGGTGGCTTACAACCAGCTATAATGGGATCTGATTCCCTCTTCTGGCGTGTCTGAAGAGAATGACAGTGTACTCACATACATAAAATAAACAATTTTTAAAAAAAATAACCAAATACATTTAAAAATATGTAATAAATCACTCACAGCTCAATTTGCACCATGGCATCTACATAGCAGGTGTATGTTATACTTCCTTCCCCATAGACAACTTATCTCCCACTTAAGTTCATCCTTTAATTAAAAATTCCAATATATTACATTTTTATTGAAAATAAAATCAGAGGCTCTGGCTGTAACATCTGAATCCTGCCTCCAGGTAGATTTCTCTGACAACTTGGCCTCTTGAAACTCTAGGCCTTCCTTTGAAGACATCCTTCTACATCCTATTCTCTCCTGTCTCTTCTCCAGATCACTGCCTCCTCATTCTTTGGAGAACAGTATGAGGTCCAGTGTTTCAATGAAACCTCAACTGGGTGTTCTGGCTAATACTGGCCTCTGTCTATGCTGTGGTTTCATATGTTGATTCTTTTTAAACATATTTTGTGCCCTGTGTTTTTTAGCTGCCTCATTGCAGAAAGTCTCTATACTGCTATCCTTTTACTTGAAAGCACTGGATCCACTATTTGGCTGAATATTTTTTAAACAACTTTTTTTTTTTCTAGTGAAAGAGTGAAGCTGCATCAGAGTTGTACTTTTAGAATCAAATTTCAGAGTGTGCATCATCCAGAAGTTCTCAGATGCTTTTCCATGTACTTTTGGCTTTGTGTTTTATTTATGTGACCTTGTAAGCAATTCAAATAAAAAATAAAATAATTCGAAATTAAAATTCAAAATCAAAATTATGTTCCAGGTTCTGAGATGGGCACAGGCTTTTGACTTTTTAACTCTTTCAAGTGATTGTGATTGACATGATAGTTTTGAGGACACCTGATATTCTTAATCCTGATAGCATGAATAGACCTGTGTCTGCCATGCCACATTAGAGTTAACCCTGTTCAGTCCACTGTAGGTGTTGCATTACTAGATGATCTCAGACTTGGCTCTTTAGCTTCCATTAACCTTCTTCTTCTGTCTCTTGCTGAGCTGTGCCCACTGAGCCTTTTATCCTTTTAATCTGCTTAGTGCTGATAGCTGAGGCTTATAATATAGTTAGGAATACATACTGAAAGTGAGAATGTATACAGCGCAAGATATCACAGAGATGAACATATCATTAAGGTTATGTTTTTAAATATATATATATATATATATATCAATAGTGAAAGCACAGATTTTAAAATTTATTTTGTAACTTTGCAAATGTACATTTTTTATCGTGCATAAATGCCAGTTTCTATGTTTGGAGCTATTTATTTCTTGTCCTATGGGCTTACTTACTCTTTTCAAATTAATCATACCACTTGAGAGGCAAATTTTGCATGCATATAATCATACACAATTAGAAATTTTGATATAAAGTCCGTTTGTATTAAGTCCCTCATTTCTGATTCTTAACCAATTATTTTAGCTTTAATTTTTCATGCCATGGGAACAAAATGAAAAATATAATTTGTGAACTAGTGAAAATAAATAATATATACCAACATTTCTTTGGCTAGGTAGACTTTTCAGTCGTATTTACTAGTTAAGAACTCTTTTGTAAGCATGTAGTAGGGTAGGATAAAAGGAATTATAACATTTTGGGCTTTTATTTATATTTAAGCTTTTATATTTAATTATTCATAATTACTTTTGATATTGTATTTTATTTCCCCCTTATTTAAAACATGAAATGAGCCTTGAACTTTTTATTTGGCAACTTTTTAGAAACTTTAATAGTTGAATTTGATGTACAAATGTCTTGAAGGTCACCATACATTCAAAATCTTGCATCATAGTTTCAAAAACGCTGAAATACATTTTTATTTCTTTATGCTCATAATGCCATCTCCTTAATCCTGAAAAAATTATCTCCTCTTAGGTATTCAGGATTAAATATTTGATAATGAACTTTGTTTATGTAAACATTGATTGACTTGAGACCCTTAGAAAGAAAGATCTCAAAATATTCTATTTATATTGTGAATGTCAATTTAGTGATGATGTTAACTCTTGAGAAATGTGTTTCAAATTCATCTGTCATTTAATGATATTATTTCACTCTTTAAATGTCACATTTTTCATTAGTTGCCTTCTAATTGATCTGACATAATTTCTTCATAGTAATGATTCCAATGCATTTTGTGACTGTGGACTAAGATAAATGAAATAAATAAATTTCTGTGATACAAGAAATTGGGGAAAAATAGGGATGTATTTTTTGTCTGTTTCTGAAACACAAAGAAAATATTATTTGCATTTAAAAGAAAAACTCTGGGATTAGAAAGCTGTAAACCTGTGTTTTCACAGAGCAGGGGTGTGGAAAGGAGAAACAGACAAAGCATGGAGGTTCTACAAACAGCTGTATGGCAAAAGGGAGAGGGTCACAAAAGTACCAGAGAAAGTATACTTAAGCTCTGTCTAGAGTCCAAAAGAAAAAGACAGAAAGATGAAGTTATACCTTCTAAAGCTGAAAGATTTGGAATGAGAGAACAGAGTTCTGGCAGCCCTGTATTTACTGTACCACACACACGGGGGCTGGGAAGGAAACTACATGATCTCATTTAGGTGATAATTATTCTACTCATCTCTTTCTTATGGCATTAGGTGAACCACCCTTCCTTAGGATGGTCTCTAAACTGAGACAATAAGCAGGCCGGCTGAATTTTCTTGCATGTAGTTTGGAATATTAGGTCTCTATCCAGCCCAGAGATAAATTCCTTTCATTTCATCAGGATGAAATGCCTTTACCTTAATGAGCCTACAGTAAACCTGTTCACGAGATAGGCAGAAATTGAATGATACATGCCTCATTTTTACCATGAAAACCCGTAGATCCAGAACCAGAGCTGTTAACAGAAGGAATTAGTCTAGATTGTTCCCGTTTGTTCTTCAACGCTGAGGAAAGTAGCCCTGCTTTTTGGAAATGAACCTGTTTTCCATCCTTCTCTATCAGGTGTACCAACTTTTCCCATTATTTAATTACTTTAGAATGGTAAGTGGATAGCAATAAATCCCTTCGGAATAATTCCAATGGTTTTACATATAAAGGTATTAAAATTAAGCCAAATCATAAATAAATCTGAGAAATCGTGACATGTAAACTGCTCAGAAGTAAAAAAGACTTTTTTCCTTCCATGTTGTAATACCCCTAGATATCCGTGGCATACAGGAATTTTTGGACAAGGTATCCCAGCAAGGAATGGATGTTGCCCTTCAAAAGGTAGAAAACAACATCAATAAAATGATCACCACGCTCTTTGACACCATGAGGATAGAGGAATTGAATCGCTATCGAGATACTCTTCGAAGAGCCATCCTTGTTATGAATCCCGCTACAGCCAAATCCTTCATAAGTGAGGTTAGTATTATCCTGGGTGGGGCAAAGTGCAAAAAGCAAATACTTTGGAATGCATTTCATTGAGGATATGAAAACTAAAAGAAGAGAAAGAGGATTTGCTGCATAGCTCTCATTAACACTAATGAAGGAGGCAGAGTGAATTGCTTGCTCATCTCATTTACCCCATACTGTCCAGCTAATTATTAGGAATGTTTGTACTTGTATGCATTTAGGCACATGGCCAGGACAACTTGCAGAAACCTTATGAGTTTTCAAAGTGCTGTTGACCTGAATGAATCTAGCAAGTTCAAGAATGGATTCACAAGTGTGCAGTTAATCCCTTTGTGGTGTTGATGTTGTTACTGCAAGCTAAAATTGTGACTCTAAGAAAAGATTTACTAGAATCAGACTCTGATTGCCAAGGCAAACTGATTCCATGAAACATACCACAGCTTCAGTTCTGCTCTAGGAATCTGTACAAAGACAAACAAAGAAGACTAATTGAAACTCTGCAAAGGGATGGTCACACAACATGATGTGATGCTGTCTCTACAAAATGTTAGTTATATCTGCTACCTTGGCTAGATGCAAGAAAGCTTAGTAAAAGAACCAGTGAGACTACAGTGATTCAGAGGGCCTTGCTGCACCTTAAAATGTTGTGATCACCTTACGAAAGAGCCTTGCCTTTTTTACTGTAGTTAAATGTTTAATTTCATCCTTGCCTCTTTTACCATAGTTGTGTTTAATTTCATTTAATAATAGAATCATTCATTTCATTACATACTTTCACATACTCTTTTTAGCTTTGTGGGCTTCAATTGATGAATTTCTTCCCTTCATTTTTCTACTTTCATTCCATTGACTCCTGAAATTCTGCATAAGATTCCAACTTAGAAGGTGTCCTTTGATACTAGGATTTGAAACAGAATACAAATCATTAAATATTAGACAATTAATACTACTTGAATTTTAATATAGATTTTGCCATGTGAATTTAAGGAAAAGACCTTAGTCTTTTGATCTTGAGTTTAACAAATGACTAATTCACTGTGAAGGCCTAGATTTTTCTGTAACAAAATAGGATATCATATTTTATAGTCTATCTTCTGTTTCATGATTTTTTAATATCTGTGATAAAACATTCTAGAATAAGACCTTAGGAGCAAGTTTTTCTCCTGATTCCAGAGGTGTCATTCCATGAGCTCTAGGCCAGAGGGGAGGCTGAACATCATGGTTGGGAGCAGGTATGTGAGGAAATCTGCTCATTTTGTGATGATCAGAAAGCAAGAAGGCCAAGAAATTAGGGTGGGATAAAGCATAGCCTTCAAGAAAATAACCCTATGTGACCTTCAAAGTTGCATTTAAAAAATCTATACTAAAAGTTAACATGAAATATTTTCTCCAATTAGGCCTCAGGTTTAAAAAGTTTCTTCTACTTTGTAGTAATGCCACCAAAAACGGGTCCATCACAAGTTAATCCCAGGTAGAACCCACATGGTCTTGTCAGTCTTCTTCTGAACATTGCATTGAAGACTGTATATTTGATACAACAGCTACCAATCAAAGGACACTTTGTGTTTGCAGACTGCAGCATTTAAAATGTGGAACGTCTTCTAGAAATTTGACAGTGATTGTGTACAGTCACCGGAAAATATAAAGTGGAATAATAAGTAAAATTTGGCATATCACTGGTGTTTCTCTCTGGGGTGATCAGAGATTTTATTAACAAGGTGCACCTGATTTGGATTTGATACTGTGGGTAAGAATTCACAAGGAGAAACCATAGAACAGATAAAGTTTATCTGAGATCTGTTATATGTTAACATTTTAAGTTTTTTATTAATGTTGTAAGATTACATTTGGTTATCAAGGATGTAAAATATTGGTTTAAATATATTAAGAGTATAATACAAAATAATAAGATTATATCATGCTAAGAGCCCAGAATTTCTGACCCTTAGTTGAGAAACTATGCAGGACCAGTAACCTGGCATAGCTGTTGGGTAAATGGAGTCTGTTTAAAACTAGTTCAAGGAGATCAACCCTGCTGATAATCAGTTTCAATACTACACATCATTTTGAGTGTTTATCTATCTTACTTCTATCCCTGTTTTTAACTGTGAAACTTAAATTCTTGTAAGAATATATTGCTTTCTCTCTTGTTCATAAACTCAATATCTAGGCCCATGGTTTTTCCTTTGAGACTTCTCTTGTCTCCTACTCAGATACATTTTTTCAATACCAATACTTCCTTGTGTAGATGTTTATCATAGTCGACCTGAACAGTGGTGAAGGAATGATAAGGAGAATCCAGGCTAATCCATTGTCTCCTGAGCTCACTGTGCACTCAATAACCTACCTGGCACTGCCAGCATCTCAGCCTGCTGTTCTCAGAGGCCACCGTCCCAGGGTTTTTCTTTCAGGAGCCCTAGGAATAAGCTGACATTGTGGAGAAGAACCTGACCTGAACATCTAAATGCTGAAGGCAGCTAATTCCACTTCCAGAAGCTTTGCTTTCAGAGTATATTCAAAAATAATATTCAGTGGAGGGGGTGGGCTTAGGACTAAATAATTTCTTTTAGGTTACAGTTAAGGAAGAACTAACTTTGCAGTGGACTAGGGTAGACACAGATTTCAAAGTCTCCACAAGAATCCTGTATGATGAACAATTCATCAGACCTGCAATATAGATCAAATACAGTTAGAAATGTTTCAGTGGATTGAGATGGTAAGAACAATGGGGGATGGAAAGGTTTGATCCAGGGCAGAAAACCAGTAAGCATCTAAGACTGGGAGAGGAAAATGAGTTATGCCCTCCACTTAGAGACCAGCAAGGCTTCCAGCTCCATTGCCGTGCTGCAGTCTAAGCTGGCAAGGAAGTTATACAAGTGTTCAGGGGAAATTCTAACTTAAAAGTATTTTTCCTACAAAATGAGTTTTAGAAAAAAAATCGTTCACTTACCATTGTCATTTAATTGCTATGGGAAAAAATAGGCATATGAATTGTGTTTTCTGCATTTCTTTCCTCCTGCCCCTGGAGCAATTGTGTGTCATTGAGTTAGTCATACTTCCTTTGAAGTTTTAGACACTTAAATGTCTGCCATTAATACTCCACCTCTCATTCAAGAGCTTCAAAGCTGTAACAGAGATTGCAGTTTTGTGCAGCTGAGCAAATCTACCTGCCATAGGTTCCAAACAAACTGTTGTCTAGGTGTGCCTGTAAGTGTCCTTGAAATGAGTGTGTTGGGACTCAAACAATTATGTGGTTTGATTTATGTATGAACTGAGATAATATTTCAAAATCACATCTTTATATAAGAATAATGTTTTACTGTTTATTTGTGAAAAAATCTGGATAGAAAGATTATTGGGTATATAAAGTAAGATGTTTTGACCAAAGGTCTTTTGTTTTCAGTTTCATTAGAAATATTAAAACTCAGGTATGATGGTCCATACCTATAATCCTAGTACTGATAAGCCTGAGGCAGGAGAATGGCAATGAGGTTGAGATGAACTTACATAGTGAAGTTGAACCTATTGAGACCTTGTCTAAAAAATTCAATACTATAGAAGCAGAAAGAATTATTATGTGAGTGACAATGGGTATCATTTTCAATTTGGATTTTTCTTTGTTAGAATTACAGACATTGACCCTACTATTACAGAAAGTTCTTTTACTCTACAATAAAGATAATAACACTTATTCCTTACACCTACTTTATAAGATAGTTTTCATTTTATTGTATTTTATCTAAGTCATGGAAGAATTTTGATTTGCCAAATAATAAAAAGCAATAGTACTTTCTTCAAATATATAAGCACCTTTCTAGAAATAAGCCTCAGGGAAGGTTAAGAAACAAATGAAGGTAACTTGTCCAATAGATGTAAAAAGATCTCTAGTCGTAAAAAAACTCTCTACTCAAATTTCTATAATAGTTATTTAAAAACTACTTAAATAACTCATTTTTTTCCAAAAGGAGATTATTTGGAGATATTAAATTAAAGTTTTAAAGATAAATCTATTATACTCACATCTTGAAAAGAACATTTGATAATAATTTTATCAAAAGATATCCATAGCAGGAAAGAATATTATGTAGATAGATGGCTGCTCTACATTTTCTATATGACATATGTGTAAATAGAACAGCACAAAATGCAAATTTAAGCTCAACAGTTTTCCACATGACCAGCATCTAGATGATGGACCTGAACCTACCTAATGTATCCATCTTCCCCTTCCTGTAGACCCATGTTATAACCTCCTCAGGCATGCTGACTTTTAACAGTGTGTTCATTTGAACCTGTTTTTAGGCTGGGTATGAATGGAAGCATGCAGCTCACCCTGATTCACTGCATTGTTCTTTCTACTCAACATTACTTGTGTGACATTCAGCTATGATGAAGTGATGAAACAACATTCTTATTGATTGACACAAATAATTACTGTGTGGATACTCCACTGTCTGTAAAACTCTGTGAAGGGGTTTTGCATTTTACTCATTACAAAAAGTGGTCCTATGAACATATTTTCTGAGTGTATGTATATATTTTAATGAGACTACACTGTAAATTACTATATAATGTCTTGAATGACCCTTAAGACTTCATGCTTTACTTCATGCTTTAACCTAATGATCACTTCTCAAGTTACTGTACTCTTAAACCATGTTCATCATGAAATGAATTTTTTCAGAGTGTGATTTACTTCCAACTAGCATTTAACTCTATAAAAGAGGATTTAATGTGAATGCTAATTTGAGATCTAGGAACATGCCATCCAAGGATGTGCCATCTGATGGTCAGTATGATTAAGATTCTTAATATTAAGGAGTGAGGAAGTAAAAAAGGATCAATCATATGTGAGTGAGTGTGGTGTGTGTGTGTGTGTGTGTGTGTGTGTGTGTTGTGCGTGTGTGTGTGGTGTCTTAGCTAGGGTTTTACTGCTGTGAACAGACACCATGACCAAGACAAGTCTTATAAAGGACAATATTTAATTGGAGCTAGCTTACAGCTTCAGAGGTTCAGTCCATTATCATCAAGGTGGGTGCATGGCACAGTCTAGGCAGGCATGGTCCAGGCAGAGCTGAGAATTCTACATCTTCATCTTAAGGCTGCTAGTAGAAGACTGACTTCCAGGAAGCTAAGATGGGAGTCTTAAAGCCCACACCCACAGTGATAAACCTACTCCAACAGGGCCACATTTCCTAATAGTGCCATTCCCTGGGCCAAGAATAAACAAACAATCACAATGTGTGTGTGTGTGTGTGTGTGTATGTGTGTGTGTAGAAGAGAGAGGGGGGAGAGAGAGGAGAGGGAGGGAAGGAGAGAACATATAACTAATGTCAGCAAGAATGAGTCAACTCTAAATAGCACAATAGATAGTTGACGGACTAAGAACTGACAGTCAAAACATTTTTTCTTGTATTCTGGACACTGTTTTGTGTTTTATACGTTTGGACACTTCATCATTTCCACATGCCTATTCAGCAAATTCAGTGCTTGGCCACTCTTACCAGATAAGAAATATAAGGCAAACATCCGATGTGAGAATATCTATAGTTCCTTCAGCAAGTAATAGTCAAACCATATGTATTTGGGGATTTTGTTTTGTTTGGAAGGTTGGTTGATATTTTACACACTGTCTTATGCACAGAGTTCATAGCACCTAGTCTTCTTGTAAATGATTTCATAGGGTCAGACATTCCAGTTCCCTCTTCTCTCGTATGTGACAGTCCAGGATGTACTAAGGATGAGGAGTAATGCAACATAGTCTTTACTAGTGCTGTAGGTTTGTTTCAGGCAGGGGTGTCTAGCTCAGTGGGTAGATATAGCATTCAGGAAGCCTTAGGATTGATCTCCACACAGCATAGACCTAATGTGGTAATTTTGCAAGTGTCATTAGTGAGAAACCTGAGGCAGGAGAATTATAACATCTAGGTTATCCATGCTTTCTAGCAACAACTGTCTCAAAATATCTAAGTCCCTCTCCACCAATGACAACTCTGAAATAATGGATGGATTATGATGATGATTATTATATATTTTCTCAGGCTTGTGACCTTTATCATAGGAGAAACAGAGTGTTTGGACTAGCAGGTATTATATACTGTACCATGAAGACATGTGGAAGTGAAAGAACTTTAGGATCCCAGTAACTCTCAAGATGATACTCCATTGATGGCATGACAATCTCACTAGATATGCTGAATGTGAGCTTGTAGAACCAAAGAATACTGCTGGTGGTGCTTAATCTAATAGATCTAATATGCCAGTCATTCTCATACTAGGCTTACAGAGCAAGCAGATGGCATTGGTGATGCTCCCAGTGCCAGCTTGCCAGGAGCCTAGCTAAACTAGCAGCAGGGCTTGAAGCCCAGAGCACTTGAGGTCCGGGCAGGGGCCATACCACTCCTCACAGCCACACTTTCCCTACAAGTTATGGAATACTTGAAGGCAATTGACAGCTTGGCTACCCGCTTGCCCTTAGCTCGGTGTATGCCAAGACGTCACAGACTTGTTGAAGAAACTCTATTTCAAAACAGACTGACTTTGTTAAATAGAGCCTAAGGTCTGCAGTTCTATAGCTGCTTTTGTTGTATACCTCAGGGTGGGTCTAAATTACCCAGCTCCTTCTATCATTCTTGATCTTTCCTGAGATAAAATGATGGTCTTGAAAACAATATTAAGCTACAAAATAAGCCCATTAATCTAGCAGGCCAGCCTACTTTAGGTATTGCATTGGAAAGGAAAGGGGAGGAGGGGAAGGAAGAGGAAGTGAGAAGTGGAAAGGAGGGGAGGGGAGAAAGGCAGATGGAAAGGGGGAGGAGAAGAGAGGAAAGGGGAATGGTTGGGATGGGAGGGGCAATGTGGAAAAGAGACAGGGTGGAAAGATAGGGAGACAGAGAAGAGGTGGGGAGGGCAGGGGATGAGAGGCGACAGTACTGGAAAGGAATAAGGAGACAAATATAAAAAGAAAAGCACAGCTTTATGTGAGTTTAAATGACGACTAAGCTTGACAACATAAGTGAGTTTTCTTCCATATAGGGTTTAAGTAGCTGAGAAGTCTAGCAATTAGTGTGTCTACCTGACTGCATTTCAACTGGTATCTAATTGCATTGCCTGGCCTACCTGCCTGAGGCAGACTCATTGCTGAGATAATAATAAAGGAGCCACTGCCTCATGATAGGCACTAGTTAAAGGTTTGGAATACTAGTTTTCTAAACTGCAGGATCCCTGTCACTCTTTAAAACGCACATCTCCTATCACCTTTCCACAAAAGTTCTGGCATAGAGATGTAGCCAATAACTAATTTTTCCAGAAGGGTCTTATACTATGCTGTTGTAAGTACTATCCCCCATTGTCTTCTTAGCACAGCAAAGCATGCCCCCAAACCAACCACATTGCCAGGCATTTCCATCAACATCAGTTCCTTAGCTGAGTCAACAGCAGTGATTTGTTGTATTCTAATGAAATAAATAAATAAAAACAAAATGAACTACTGATGTAGCATTTGATTTGCATGTGGTGTGTGTGTGTGTGTGTGTGTGTGTGTGTGTGTGTGTGTGCGTGCGTGTTTTAGTTTTCTTCTCCATAACCTTTAGCACAGAGAGGGGGAGATTTGGTAGAATATACCTTACATGTATTTTCCCCACCTTGATCATAGGCTAAAAGTCACATCAAATTTGAGTGTACCATTAACACAGTACAACGTAATGCAGGAGGCTAGACCCTATCCCATTGAACTTTTAAGTGAGGCTAACTAAGACAAATGTCAACTCCAAACTCTCCTAATATATTTTTATAGAATTTAACTTCTGGAGCCATAGAGGACTGGATCTTATCAAGACACATTTTAAGATAATGTGAACTCAGTGAGTTTCCATGGCACATGCCATGTTGAAGAAAGGTCTCTAGTCAAAATTAAATCTCTCCTTAAATTATAAGTCCATCCTAAGTTAAATAGCAATTTCCCATTTACTCAAAAAGAGAAAAAATATATCAGATAATGCTTATAGAAACAAAAACTAAAAAACATTTTAAAAAGTGACTGTAAATTTTCTCATGACCAAATTACTTTTCTAACTTTGTTTAATGGATACATATTTATTATATTATATGCCCTGAACATTAATTACCAATGTTCTCATTACCTTTTTTCTTCATTAGGCTGTAAGCTGCATAACAGCAAAGTCTTTGTAGATTAAACTTTAAAGCCTACTGCATATGCTAATCATACCAGGCTAGAATGAGAACACTACCACAAGTTTCCAGACAAATTTGAAGCAAGCTTTAGTAAATACTGACAAGTAAATTGCTTTTATTATGTTTAGGTATGTGCCTTGAATTTCTGGTCTCTCCAGTACTTTTAACATGAAGGGGTGTTGTATTTTGTCAAATGATTTTTCTGCATCTAAGGAGATGATCAAGTGATTTTTTAATTGTATATTTATTTTATTTACATTTCAAATGTTTTCCCCTTTCCAGGTCTCTCCTTTGGAAACCCCCTATCCCACACACTCCCCCTGCCTCTATGAGGGTGCTTCCCCACCCACCCACTCCAATCTTTTCTCCCTAGCATTCTCCTACACTGGGGCATAGAACACCCTCAGGCCCAAGGGTCTCTCCACCCACTGACGACCAACAAGGCCCTCCTCTGCCACATATTCGGCCAGCACCTTGGGTCCCTCCATGTGTATTCTTTGGTTGGTGGTCCAGTCTCTCGGAGCTCCGGGGGTCTGGCCAGTTGATACTGTTACTCCCTCCATGAGGCTGCAAACCCCTTCAGCTACTTCGGTCCCTTCTCCAAGTCCTCCATCCGGGACCTCACATTCAGTCCAATAGTTGGCTGCAAGCATCCGTCTCTGTGTTTGTTAGGCTCTGCCTGAGTCACTCAGGAGACAGCTTATCATGCTTCCATCAGCAAGCACTTCCCAGCATCCACAATAAAGTCTGGGTTTGGTGGCTGCATATGGGATGGATCTCCAGGTGGGACAGTCTCCGGATGGCCTTTCCTTCAGCCTGTGCTCCCCATATTTCCTCCTGTATTTTGTTCACCCTTCTAGTTTTTTTCTTTAAGTTTGTTTATATAGTGGATTATGTTAATGGATTTTGTATATTGAACCAACCTTGCATTCCTGGGATGAAGCCAACTTGATCCTGGTAAATGATGGTTTTGATGTGTCCTTGATTTCTGTTTGCAAGAATTTTATTGAGCATTTTTGTATCGATATCCATAAGCGAGATTGGTTGAGTTCACTTTTTTGGTTGGGTTCTTGTGTGATTTAGGTATCAGAGTAATTGTGGCTTCATAGAACGACTTAGGTAGTGTCCCTTTTCTTTCTAATTTATGGAATAGTTTGAGGAATATTGGTATCAGGTTTTCTTTGAAGGTCTGGTAGAATTCTGCACTAAGTCTACCTGGCCTTGGGATTTTATTGGTTGGGAGGTTTTTGATAACTTCTATTTCCTTGTGTGAGTGACATGGACCTGTTTAGATAGTTTACCTGATCTTGGTTTAACTTTGGTATGTGGTTTCTGTCTAGAAAACCATCCATTTCGTCTAGATTTTTCCAATTTTCTTGAGTATAGGTTTTATAGTAGGATCTGATAATTTTTTGAATTTCCTCTGTTTCTGTTGTCATGGTTCCCTTTTCATTTCTGATTTTGTTAATTTGGATACTGCCTCTGGGCCCTTTGTTTAGATTGACTTGTTGATTCTTTCAAAGAACTAACTTTTGGTTTTGTTGGTTCTTTGCATTGTTTTCTTTGTTTCTATTTGGTTGATATCATCCCTGAGTTTGACTATTTCCTGCAGTCTATTCCTCTTCAGTGTGCTTTTTTTTTTTGGTTCTAGAGCTCTCGGGTGTGCTTTTAAGTTGTTAGTGTAAGAATTCTCCATTTTCTTTACCAGGGCACTTAGTGTAAGAATTCTCCAGTTTCTTTACCAGGGCACTTAGTACTATGATTTTTCCTCTTAGCACTGCTTTCATTGTGTCCCATAAGTTTGGGTATGATATGTCAGTATTTTCATTAAATTCCAAGAAGTCTTTAATTTCTTTCTTTATTTCTTCCTTCAAATGGGAGAGGGGATGCCATCCCATAGTCAAAATTCTGACCCATAATTGTTCCTGTCTGAAAGTACTGCAGAGATGGAAAAGGAGAAGAACTTGAGAAAAAGAAGGTCCAGCAGCAGGCCCAAAGTGGGATCCAGCTCAAGGGGAGGTCCCAAGGCCTAACACTGTTACTGAGGCTGTGGAGCGCTCACAAAAAGGGACCTAGCACGGCCTCACTTCGGAAGACTCAACAAGCAGCTGAAAGAGTCGGTTGCAGATATTTGCACCCAACCAATGGACAGATGCTGCTGACCCCTGTGGTTGATTTAGGGAAAAGCTGAAAGAAGCTGAGGTGGAGGGCAACCCTGTAAGAGGACCAGCAGTCTCAATTAATCTGAACCCCTGAGATCTCTCCAACAATAGACCACCAACAAGACAGCATAGACCAGCTGATATGAGGCCCCGAACACATATACAGCAGAGGACTGCCGGGTCTGTGTTCAATCAGAGATGATGCACCTCACTGTCAAGAGACTGGAGGACCCGGGGAGTTTAGAGATCAGGTGGGGTGGGGGTTGTGGGGTGGGGGTTGTGGGGTGGGAACATCCTCATGGAGACAGGGAGCAGGGAGGAGGTATGGGATGTGGAATAGTTGGAGGGTGAACGGCGGGGTCTGGGGGGAGGAATAAAATCTTGTAACAAAAAAAAAAAAAAAAGGCTTGTAAAAAAAAAAAAGAATACTGACCAGGACACTGGACAGTGGCCAGATCCAAATCTGGGATTCCCGGAGAATGGCTGCTCATTGCAGTAGTCTGCTGTTTATAAGCTCAAAACCTTCATTCTTTCTGCCTGTGTTCCACTGGGGGCAAGCATGCATGCTGATATACCCTGCCTATGTACTTCCTGCCAACTTACTCTACAGGTGATTATGCACACACTGTGCAGTTAGGGCAACCAACCTTGTTTACAGAAGTGAAAACATGTGGCTTGTTATCACATAAAAACAGATCCCAGCATCATGGAAAGTTCTCTGTCCTTTGGCAAGTGGATGAGGATTGTAGGTTTGTCAGTCCTCGGGTAATTAATGTTAACAGATTTATCTGTCCTTGGGTAAATGAGGTTTACAGGTTAAAGGCATTTTTGTTTTATAGCGCAGTAATTTAAACTTTACTTTAGTGATCACAATAGGTAAACTAATCTGCTATATTTAGTGATCTCAAAGTATTTTTTTTGAGGTGACGTTTTTCCCAAAATTGTCCACTATAAGCCACCAGATTTGAAGATTTTAACAGCCTTAACACTATATCTATCTATCTATCTATCTATCTATCTATATACTAGGCTTCACATCCTTCCTTCCTTCCTTCCTTCCTTAGAGGCTGTGTACCTCATATTGATTTCAGTTCTTGAATGACTAAATCATGCTAACCTATTATTTTTTAAAATGACTAACAGTAAGAAATTCTCCTCAGCAATAGCATCTCATATCCTCCACTCTTAGCTCTTTCTTTGCTTCTAAGCGAGGTTTCCATGAAGATATTAAGTTAAACAGCATCTTAAAATTTTAGTTTAATATTACTTTTTGTTGTTGTTAATAGAAACGAAAGTAGGTGGTAAAAATATATATTTATTTATCTGTAGCATTATTGTTTTGATTATCCCAGGGGGAAATGGGTGTTGTTCAAAACTGTCAAAAGTAATGCCCCCACTTATATCATGAGATTAAAAGCCACAATAAATTCGAGTATCCCATCTTACACAGTACCTAACAAGACAGAGCTCAACCAGCCAATGCTCATCTCTGACGCAGTAGATTGCTGGCTTTTTTTTTTATTTTTGTACATGTGACGAGTGCACTATAAAAGGGTATTCTTTTGCCAGCACTGGATGGACAGGAATTGTCTATGACTAGCATGTCATCATAGTGTTATATTTGGATTCTTACTCCACATACTCATTACCTATCCTCACTTCATTCCATTAGCAACCAACAACTGATATGGCCTACGTAACAATACTTGAAATAGAGAACTATATGTTTAAGTAGAAAAACTAGCATGTTACAGCACGGTTCAAGATGTTGCTCAGAGCTCCCAATAAATCAATAAGGAGTGCCTTCAGGCCACAGTCTGTTTTGTATTCCATAATTTCATCATTTCTTGACATAGTGCTTATATATAACTGATGATCAATACACACTTTGTGGTTTATATCATTTATTATGCAAAAGTGGCATATAGAAAATGATTGCCTGACTTTATGCTATATAAGAAATATGAAAATATTTTCTGCTTTCTATGAAAACCTAGGCTATTAGAATGTTAATGCAATTTTATTGACCTGGGGAATCCCTCCCTTCTCAAGCATTGAAAATCCAGAGTTAAGTACAGTACTCTCCCACAGCAATGAACATGGTTGCTAACTTCCGAAAATTTAATTTGCATTCTTGAAGGGTGAAACTGATTAATAGATATTTCCTTAGCAGAAATGAACTTCTGTCTGACATGCACTCACTAATTTTTATTATTTCCTGATTCTTTTAAAACAAAAAAGGTGAAAGGCTAAAGGAACTTCTAATTGACAAAAGAATTCCACACTGGGAAGACATTTCTTGACTAGCAGTTATGAAGACAGAAGGTGGGCTGGAGTGTGGAAAGCTGCCTAAGAATTCAGAGAGAAAAATGCTCTAGGCAGGTGGAGATAGCTCAATCAGTACTCAGCATGCTGTCAAAGCTTTAACTTCCAACATATTTAGATGTATTGAAAGCTTACTTAGTAAAAGCACTCAATGGAGAATGCTCAAATTGGGGAGCCTATTACTCAGATGCTGATTAATATATCCTTTTCATCAGGTTCACTTTGGTTTTAAGCAGACAGGTTTTGCTCTTCATGTTTTCAGATTGAACCTGGGCTTGAGACAAAGGGTGTGTTATTTGTTCTGTGGTAGAAAAATATCCTGCCAGCCATTGTAAGAGCTCATTCTTTTTTTGTCTCTCTGTCTCTGTCTTTCTGCTCTGTCTCTCTGTCTGTTTTTCTCTGTGGGTATCTGTTTCTGTGTCTCTGACTCTTTGTCTCTGTGTATGTCTGTCTGTCTGTCTCTCTCTCTCTCTCCCACACACACACATCCACCTCCTCTTGCTCATGTTTTCAGACCTTCCTCAGGCTTTCTGAGCTTTATTGTCTTGTTTGAAGCTGTTCTGAGATGACTGAAATAGCAAAGCTTGCTGCGTTATTTGATCTCATATCTTTTTATCCCTGATACATGGTTTTGGTTTTTTCCCCTGTGCCTTTTCAATCATTTTTGATAACATTTCTCCCCAGAAATGGTTTTAAGCGTTAATTTGAGTGTAAGAAACTCTATGGCTTTGTACTGTTTCATAGGATCCATGTTCTCCTTGGGTGAACTCATTACTGTCTTCCTTTTTCTGTGTTTGAAAGATGAATCCTGCATAAGAAATAAAATCTCCATTAACTCATTTGCTTAAGATTAAATTTGAGTGGACAGTTTCAGAACGTTCTTCATGAGAAAATATGCTTTGCCTTTAATTACTGCTACCAGCTACTGCTATAAATTGAGGTGAAGATTTACTTGTGTATATTTTCTATAACAATTTCCAGCTTCTTTCATAAGAAGCTGCTGTCAGCTCTGATGTGTAAGGGTATGCATTTATTTTGCATGTGTGCATTAAAAACAATGATCTAACAGTGGTATGCTGTGTGGCTCACCTCATCCAAATTTGCTGTTTGGTGTGCTTATTCATGCTCTTGAAAGCATCTGACAGTTTCCCCTGATTGGCAATACAAAGTCTGTTCCTGGTTGGAAAATGCTTTTAGCGCACTCTCTTTCCACGGAGAAAAACTTAAGTGAAACATTACCTGGCACAGTGAATACTGTCAATGCCTTCATTTCTTGGAATTCTGAAATTCCCCTGATTTTGTAACAATATGTAAATAGGAAGGCAAAGTTCTTTATCCCTCACAATCAACAATTGGAGCACAGTTTTTGTTTTAAGGTCAGTAAAATATAGTTTTAATAGTTACTAATGCAAGGTCTGTGCTTTTACCCTTCTATCTATCCTCCCTACCATGTAACCCCCAAGACAAAGTGCCTTTCTGGAGACAACTGTCACTGGAAAACCCATATCTGGAATGTTTTGGGATGGGAGCCATTGAAAATTGAGCCATCATGTTGTTGTGTTTGAAATTCTATGTCCCAAATTTCTTAATTTAATTGACTTATATATAGGTCTATGGAAAAGCAAGCATACATTAAGCAATTGAATGAATGAATGTTCTAGAAAATAAGTTGCTCTATTCCAGTATATGTGAATATGACAGGAATTTCATAGGGCATTAGTGAATTTGCACTAAAGCTTTCTCTGTATTTGGCCAGGGTAAATCTGCTGAGTCAGGAGAAGCTGCCAAAAGACTGAGGCTTAGGAACCTACAGTTCTTAGGGTTTGAACTTGGCTGATAATCAACTCAGAGGTCATGTTTACTCCACCATGAAGAAAACTGACTAGATTAAATTTTGTTTTGATTTTTACCTCTTTATATTTATTTTGAATCTCTGTAATATGTTCAGAAGAATGCCATGTCCAGTTTGGCAATCATAATAAAAAAGTACTTCTTTACCTGTGTACAAATATTAGATATTACTTTATAGGCACTTCAATTAAAACAGACATTTGATAATCTGAGTTAACAATTAATATTAATGTACAATTAAATATATTCATTATTTTATACTATCAAGACTAAATCTTCACCAGGACTCCTCTCAGATAGACTGTTACCCTACGTCATGAAAATCCTGTAGCTTTAGATCTGTAGGACCGGCCCCTTCAAAGGCTTTGGCAGTTCACTGATGGGGTAGATGTTGGGGTGAGCCAACTCAGAGCTCTGGATCTGAGTCTGGGTAGAAACTTATTTAGACAGCCTGCTAGCTCTCCTGTACTTGAGCCACCAGGGCAAGCTCTCCCACTCTGCCCAGGTCAGGGGTGTGGATGGCTCTCCCTCACACATTCAGGTCAGCTGACCCATGTAACCCAGTTTAGAAGGATGAGCTCTGCAGATGAAAAGCAGGACCAGCTCTTCCTCACTCAAACCAGAGGCCTTGAAGCAGACCAATGAATATTTACAAGTAAAAATGTTTGGGCAAAAAGGTATACTGTGTGATACACAGTGATACACCACAGCTTCTATGATCACATAGGTTTCTTTTTGGGGGGTAGGGGGAAGGTTGTATGGTCAAGTTCGGAGGGAGAATATGGAAGGACTGGGAGATGAATGGGTTTTAGGTGCATGATGTGAAATTCACAAATATCAATAAAATGTTACCGTATATATATAACATGGTGAAGGCAGCCAGATAGCAGAGGGCCCTTCCCAAACTTAGGGCTCTGAGATAATACTGTGTCATTGTTTTGCTATAAAAGGAGATAGGAATGTGTGCCTTCTTCCCCCCATATTTGGCACATCAAAATCTGCCTATTAAAATGTCCTTTACAGAGTCTCACTGTGTTCTTTCTTTCTAAAAATAAAAGTGAATTTAACCTTCCTATTCGTATGATAGAAAAAAAAAAAAAAGCTACCACTTAGAATGGGAATTCACCATGCAACCCTACATTCAAGTGATGTATTTATTTTAATAAACTGAAAAAGGGTTGGGTGGTTTGCATCAATTTTGAACAATTATCCTTTTGTATTTACTTGGCCTACTTAGATAATGAAGTACAAACAGATTTGATTCAATAACACATTAGTAAAATGTTCAGTGGAGTCTTAAAACAACTGCTTTAATATTCTTAAACAGTAGGAGGTCCGGGATCTGACTCCTGTGAGGTGTGAGTTTGTTTGGCATCAGCTCAGATTTTCATAGACGTTCCCTCTTCAAAGATGTTCTATTTTCAAAGCATTTAATAGAGACCAGCTGCATGCACAGCTTCCACTGACACCATAACTTTGTTAGTGTTTTAAGTGGTCGGCTATGATTATAAAACTGTTGAGAAGCATTAGTGTGCACTATGTGATAGCAACACAGGATATTTTCCACCTTTTAATACTATGTTCTTAAACCTAGGATTTTATGACATTAAATTAATATTCAAATGACAGCTATGGCTATGAATTTCCTCTACTGCGTGATCTGCTTTCCGACTGAAAATTAATAAAGGCTCTCCATTGATTCTCAAGTTTTCATCATATGAACAGATGTTGCTATTGTTTGTTTGACTGGAGCATTTACTTATAATGATACCATCTGACTTGGAAAATGAGCTAAGTCGTAATCATACTTTTGGATAGTGATATCAGGAAAATATTTTGTTTTGTTTTGATCTTAGTAATGAACCTAGAGGAGTTTCTGTAATTTTAATAAGTAATTGAGATGAGGTATAATTGTGTTTGGCTTTCTTTTTATGACAAAATTCAATCAACACCAGCAAATAACCTAGTGTGTGTGTGCGTGTGTGTGTGTGTGTGTGTGTGTGTGTGTGTATGGTTTGGAAATGTGTTAATGGTGCTTTTTGTAGTCTCTAGTATGCCTGGATATAAGTAGTTTTATTGAACTTCTAAATTTTAACTAAGATACTATGAATAATGTAAAACTATTAAACTCAATGACAAGTTTATTTAAATATAAGAAGACAATAGCAAAAGTACTATGTTTTACCTCCACTTTATGGATGGAGACACAAGTTACAGGAAGTTATTTAGACTTCAGAAGGCACTGCAACTTAGGCTAGGTACCTCTGCTGTGTGTTAGCAATGGCTACACTAGACAGTAGCAAAAACTCAGAGAATCTCTGTTTTCATCTGATGAATGCAAGCTTGTTGGATACTTTTTGATAAGTCCCTGTATAAATAATAAAAAAATGAGCTGTCTAAAAGTGACATGGGTATCCATTAAAGCTTCCAAGGAGAATGTGTTGCAAGGAGGGAAAGGAAGGCTGACACAAAATCATGCTAGTGTCAGAGCAGTCCTGAAGCTAACAAGACAAGCTTTCTTATTAACAGTACATTTTCATTAGCTTTAAACGATCAAATGAAAAATAATCATTAAAAAGTCAACATGCATAAATGTACCACATTTTATTTCTCCATTCTTCAGTTAAAAGACATATAGGTTGTTTCCAGGTTTGGTCTCTTTTGAATAAAGCTGTTATAAACATAGTTGAGCAAATGTCCTTATGGTAGAATGGATCATCCTTTAGGTATATACTTATGAATTGCATAGCTGGGTGTTAAGGTATATTGATTCCCTGTTTCCTGAGAAATATTGATTTCTAAAGTGGCTGGATAAGTTTGCCCTCCCAACAGCAATAGCAGTGTGTTCTGCTTGCTCCACATCCTTGCCAGCATGAGCTTTCACTTTTTTTTTTAAATCTTTTTTGTTTGTTTGTTTGTTTGTTTGTTTCTTAATACTTACAGATGTAAAATGGAATCTCAGCATTGTTTGGATTTGCATTTCCCTGATGGATAAGAATGTTAAACATTGCTTTAATTGCTTCTCTACCATTTAAGATTTTTTTCTGGAGAATTCACTGTTTAGATCTGTATGCCATTTTTTAATTGGATTATTTGGTTTGTTGATACCTAGTTTCTTGAGTTCTTTATGTGTTTTAGAAATTATCCCTCTGTCAAATGAGAACTTGGTGAAAATACTTTTACATTCTGTAGGATGTTGTTTTGTCCTGTTGATAGTGTGCTTTACCTTTCAGAAGATTTTCAGTTTCATAAGGTCCCCCTTTATTACTTGTATATCTTAGTGCCTGTGCTATTAGTGTTCTACTCAGAAAGGTGTCTCCTGTACCAATGCATCCAATAGCATTATCCACTATCCCTTCTACCAGGTTCATTGTGTTCAGATTCATGTTGATGTCTTTGATCCACCTGTACTTGAATTTTGTGCAGGGTCTATTTGCATTCTTCTACATGAAGACATCCATTTAGACCAGCACCATTTATTGAAGATGTTTTCTTTTTTCCATTGTACAATTTTGGCTTCTTTTCAAAAATAACATGTCCATAAATGTGTGTGTTTATATCTGTATGTTCAATTCAATTCCATTGTTTAACCTGTCTGTTTTTAGACCAAAACCATGCTATTTTTATTACTACAGTGTTGTAGTACTATAACACAGACGGTCTTTTATTGTACAGAATTGTTTTATATATCCCGCTTATTCTGTTTTTCCCTATAAGTTGAGTTTTGATCTTTCAAAGTCTGTAAAGAATAGTGTTAGAATTTTGATGGGGATTGCATTGAATCTGTAGATTGCTTTTAGTAAAATGGCCATTTTTACTATGTTAATTCTGCTGATTCATGTGCATGGGAGATCTTTCCAACTCCTGGTATCTTCTTCATTTTCTTTCTTTAAAAACTTGAATTTCTGTCATACGAGTCTAGCTGTTAAAAAATATGATGACATTTGCAGTCAAATGAATGGAACTAGAAAACAATATCCTAAGTGTGGTAACCCAGAACCTAAAAGACAAACATTGTTTGTTCTCACTTATAAGTATATATTAGCTTTAAAGGATACTCATCCTCTTATCCACGAACCCAGAGAGGCTAAGTAACAAGGAAGACTGAAGGGGAGAAGGTTTGAATCTCCCTGGGATTGGAAAATAGAATAGATATTTCAAGTGGACTGGGGGCAGGTGGGAATGAGATCAGGAGGGATCAGGTGGGAAAGGACTGAGGAAAAGAGTACTGCGGAGGACAACTTGAATTGGGGGCTATCTTTGGGATGGGCTAAAAACCTAGTAAAATGGAAACTCCCAGGAATCTATGAGGATGATCCTAGCTAAGACTCCTAGTAATGGGAGATATAGAACCTGAACTGGCCATCTCTTGTAACCACGCAAGACTTCAGTACAGGAACCTAGATACCAACTCAGCCACAAAACCACTGACCTACAATTTTTTCTGCTTACAAAATGTGCTGAGGAAGCCAGGCAGTGGTGGCTCACACCTTTAATCCCAGCACTTGGGAGGCAGAGGCAGGCGAATTTCTTATTTCGAAGCCAGCCTGGTCTACAGAGTGAGTTCCAGCCAGGGGTATATAGAGAAACCCTGTTTCAAACAAACAAACAAAAATTTAGAAAAAAAATGTGATGAGGTAAAGGTGAACAAAAATTATGAGAATTTCCAACTAAAAACCTTTCCAGCTTGATACCCAGTCCATGAGAGAGTGCCTGCCCATTATACTTTGTGGAAGGTCAGCAACTAGAGACTGAAGAACCCAGAGATTTAGCATAGAACAAAACATGACCAGCAAAAAAAACAAAAGCCAATCAAAAATGAAATTATTTCTAATGATATTCTGCTATATTCATAGACAGAAGTCTAGCCTAATTGTCATCAGTGAGGCCTCAGCCAGCTACTCATGCAATAAGATGCAGAGACCCACAGCAAAACATTACAGAGCCATAAGAATCCTGTGGAAGAGGGAGAAGAAAGATTGTAGGAGACAGAGGGGTCAAGGACACCACAAGAAAACCACAGAATCAACTAAGCTGGACTCATAGGGGCTCATAGAAACTAAACAGACTATCAGAGAGCCTCTGACCTAAGGCCTCTGCAAATATGTATGGTTATGTAGCTTGATTTTCTTGAGGGTCTTCTACCAATGGGAATGGGGACTGTCTCTGACTCTGTTGCCTACTTTCAGAACTATTTTCCTCGTACTTTGTTTTCTAGTCCACCCTTAGTATGAGGGGAGGTGCCTAGTCTTACTCAACTTAGTTTGGTTGATATCTCTGGGATGCCTTACCTTTTCTGAAGGGACAAGAGGAGTGGATTGAGAGGAAGGGGAAAGACTGAGAGAAAAGGCAGGAGAGTAAACTTCAGTCAGGATAAATATATGAGAGTAGAATAAATAAAAAATAATTTTAAAAGCATTTTAAAAAGTCAACATGTAGTTTAAACACTGCCTGCCATGCCTGCATTTATTATCTCATGGGGAATATACACAGACATTTCAGGTGCATTATAAGTGGAAGGCAAGAGGAACTTAGAGAGAAAGTACAAAATAATCTCATGGAGAACCAAATTTACCTTCTTAAGAAAACCTTGTTGTTCTAAAACCAATGAGATACTAAGTGAATAGACATCATTATGATTGTCAAGATATGTCATCCACTGCCCAAGACATTATATTGAAGTGGAAGTTTTAATATTTGTCAAAGAATAACTGACTATCAATCTTTAAGGAAATATTGCTTACTTTAGCTAATCTAGAAAACAATTAAATCTTTATTTTTCCTTATGAATATGTTGAAAAACCAGGAAACACATGGGATACCTTCTTGACAGTTTACAAGTTAAAGTTGTATATAATGCAAGAAGTTTATAATGGCAGACACAGTTAATGTTGACATGCAAGAAAACATGGAGAAATAAAATCAGAACGTCTTAAAGTCTAAGGCTATATTTTTCTTGTTTTACTTTTTATTGATATCCCTCTGTGTGTGTGTGTGTGTGTGTGTGTGTGTGTGTGTATGTCTTGTGTGTGTCTCTGGGGGGAGGGGGGGTATGGCATCTGTGTGGATGATAGAAAACAACTTTTTGGAGTCTGCTCTGCCCTTCCACCATGTTGATGTCATGAATAAACCTCAATTCATCAAGCTTGCTAGCACTTACTAAGTACTTCTCTGGCCCATGTTAGATATTATAGATTCTAAGTAATGGGATTTGTCTGGTGGATGCATATTTGCAGCCTGTTGAATTTTGGATAAGACCATGCTCACCCATTACAGAAATTCAGTCACATATCTTGCTCCTCTTATGTAGTATTGTTTTACCACCATTCATACAAGAGCATATAATAAAAGATGTAGACAGAGAGAAGTGATGATGAGCTCCAGAGGGAAAGAAAATATAAATACATGAACCAGGCTCTTGTGGAGCCTGGGAATAGCAGAGACACACTTTAGATAATGTTATACTGTTTTGTAGATTATTGACAAGATACAAAGTATTGTACTTGAAACAAATGAGTTTCGTCTGTATGTGTCAGGAAATGTCATGGTGATGTTTCAATTATATTATCTTCAAAAGAAGTTTATTATAAACAGAGAGCATACTGAAGTAATGAAGAGCCGCTGTGTCTTATGTATATCTACCTCATTAGTAGCTTCTTCAAAACTAAAATACACATTTATTTTAATTAGAAATATAAGTGCTCCCTTCTGCAATTCTGTGTGTTTTGTGCCCCACATAGAGTTGAGCTTTTGAAAACTGAATACTAAAGTATGCCAAGAATTTCATCTTGACTTTCCATATAAATGCCTTGAATATATCTCCACACCTATCTCCGCACCTTGCTTCTATCATAACGCAGATATAAAGGTTGGGAAAGGGAGAGGACAAGAGCATAAAGGTTAAGTGCAAATCTTTTGTCATATCTCTACTATTCCTCACATTTACTGCTTGTAAGTGAACCACTAATCTATTGGTAAGTATCTCAGTTGCTGTCCTATTGCTGTGAAGAGACACTATAAAAGATAGCTTATAAAAGAAAATATTTCAGTTGGGACTTTTTTTTACAGCTTCAGACTGTATGTCTGTGACCAATGTGGTCAGAAAGTAGAGCAGTAGATGGGAACCTATATCCTCACCCCTGAGTTGAAGGCAGAGGTGGGT
The DNA here is from genome assembly GCA_019843965.1 of Rhynchomys soricoides. Lineage (NCBI taxonomy): Eukaryota > Metazoa > Chordata > Mammalia > Rodentia > Muridae > Rhynchomys > Rhynchomys soricoides. Next base: position 8,781,623 of record JADRCH010000087.1, read on the forward strand.
GGAGGGACGGAGGGAGAGAGAGCGCGCGAGAGAGAACGCCTGGCATGAGCTTTTGAAATCTCAAAACCCGTCCCTAGCAACACACCTTAACCAACAAAGTCATACCTCCCTCCTAGTTGTTTCTCAAACTGTTCCAACTCTTTGGGACCTAGCATTCAAATTCATGAATCAATGGAAGCCATTCTCATTCATACCACCACATCAACTTTTTACGTTGCTTCTTTAAGTATATCCAGCCAAATGTTTGCAATATGGAGCTGCCACTTGCACCATAATCTAATTCATCTCTTGACCTCTTGTCTAATTAGCTCATTGAAATGTTAGTTCAGCTACAACTGTCCCTACTTCCTCATCCAGTGTATCTCCATCCATTCAGATTTTTCAAGGCAGACGACTGGGGATTACTGTGCCACCCTCAAATTAATTCGCACAGTCCTGTTCATTGCTCCCAAGCACGGTTACTCCCTTTGATAAGGTATTATTCTTCACTTTGTCCTTTTTGTCTTGCCACTTTCGATTGACAACTACTTTGAGTCTGGCTGTTCTCCAGATCTCCTTCCTAAATAATGACCAACTAAACTTTCCGAACTGCAAACAGATCCATATGACATCTTTACCGGAAGTCTGGGTTGTTTGTTTTTGTTTTTTGTTTTTGTTTGTTTTTGCTTTAATTCAATGTTAAAATTTAGTAAAATAGGTTAAAAACAGAGAGATATATGCTAAACATAATACTGATATTCTACAGATAGTATTTGTATTAAGAACTTTTGCCAACTCATTCTGTCTTCCCTGTTTCCTGGGGAAATATTTTTAAAATGTAGATGCTTTGGCTATTAATCTCTGAATAATTCTTTGAGCATTGTTGAAAAATAGTCACTGTTGTATATGATCATGATGTCATTATGGCAAAATAGAATCTAAGAAAGTTTAACTTTTGTCCTTGCTTCTATCATTATTTAAATTCTTTTCCTTGTTTTTCCCTTAGCGTATAAAGTAATAGTTGTTTATGTGGCCTCATCATATGTCTGGGCTGTTACACTTCGACCCAGCTCATTATATTTCTCTGCCCTCCCAAGCTTGCCCTCTCACTCTCATGCTGGCTCCTTTTCTTCCTTAGAGACATGTTCACTCTGCTTTCATTCTTTCTTTTTTTTTTTTTTTAAATTAGTTATTTTGTTTATTTACTTTTCAAATGTTATCCCACTTCCTGGTTGGTTTCTCCTCTTCAAACCCTCCATCCCAACCCCTTCCCCCTGCTTCTATGAGGGTACTCTCCCATCCAGCCACCCACCCACTCCCACCTCACTGCCCTAGCATTCCCCTAAGCTGTGGCATCAAGCCTTCACAGGACCCAGGGCCTCCCCTCTCACTGATGCCAGATAAGGCAATATATATATATATATATTGTTTAGTTGGTGGTTTAGTCCCTGGGAGTTCTGGGAGTCTGGTTAGTTGATATTGTTGTTCTTACTATGGGGTTATAAACTCTTCAGCATCTTCAGTCCTTCCCCTAACTCCTCCGTTGGGGTCCCCTAGCTCAGATGGCTGGCTGTGAGCATCTGTATTCTTAAGGCTCTGGCAGAGCCTCTCTGGAGACAGTTATATCAGGCTCCTGTGGGCAGGCAATTCTTGGCATCAGCAATAGTGTCTGGGTTTAGTGGCTGCATATAGGATGGATCCCCAGGTGGGGCAGTCTTTGGATGGTCTTTATTCTCTGCTCTACTATTTGTATTCTCAAACACACACACAAGCACACACACGCACACACACACACACACACACACACACCATCAAACAGTTCGGAATTAATTGAAGTCACAAAAGAGAAGACCAAATTTAATGATTCAGTAGTACAACAGGTAAGCAAACATGAGCCAGCTGTATGTTTTATAAAAAAAAGAAAACACAAAATATCTTTAGATTCTTTCTGGGGCTCTCAGAAGTGAGAATAATGGAGTAATTAGCAAAAGGACTTTAACCATGATGCAGACTAAGTATCTGACCAATTTATAGGAGAAAATTAGAAAACAAAAGTCATAGAAAAAGTCACCCAGCTTTGTTGCATATGATTTGGGAGCTCTGTTATCACTGATTCATCAAATTTATATTGTATGCCACCTCAAGGTTAGAAGAAAGGACATTTAAGTGATCCAGTGTCTTATAGTTTAGTTTATTTTGATACAATCTTTTTTTTATGTATAGAAGGCTATGCTGATATCTTTATGTTATTAGATGGTTCTATTTATTGTCTTTATATAATACATGCTGACCTCAAATACATGCAGTTCTTCTGCTTAGTTCTACTACTTTCTGGAATTGCAGCTACTGCACAAACACACTAACAGGTATTTTGGTACTTTTTGGCATATCATGAATACCACTAGTTCTGATTGTACTCTGTAGGTGGCCCATGCATCCATTTCTATACATGGCAAGTAATGGTTAGAACTATTTGTGATTTAACACATAAAAAAAATTCTTCTATTTCAATGTCCCCTATTAATTTATTAACAAACTCATTAATTTATTCTGGATGCTATTATTACTATGTACTATAAATGAGTAAGATTATGATTGAAAGAAGTTCATTCCTCACAATCTTGAAGACTAGTCAATCTAACCTAAAGTGCCTGCTGAGATCTTGCTTTGTATATGTCCACATTTTTGTCATAGCCTTTCATATAAGAAAGGGTGAAAAGTTTCTCTGAAGTCTATTTTATAAAATTCTGCTTTGTTGTGGATGTGGTTAGTCCTCAAGGGCTCATGTAGAGTATTCTTGATCTTTAACAGAATAATGAGAGACATTAGAACCTTAAGAGGTGGGGCCTGATTTTCAGTAGTCAGTCATTAGAGGAACTGACCAAAAAGGAGATTAAGATACCTTTTATGAGATGGGTGGGATGATTTTTCAACAAAAAAGTTTGAACCGCTCTTACTCTTACTTCTCATCAGGATATTATATCTTTGTTCAACCCTGAAGTGATACTACCAGGGAGATCCTCACAAGAGACCTAACCCATGGACTTGTCAATCCTAGTATGTTCAGTCTCCCAAATTGTAGCCTTATATCTTCTCTTACAACTATAGAAAATACATCAATTGCAGGCACTAAACTGAATGATGAGGGTACCATCCTCATAATTTAACCATGTTCCTAAAGATTATCTCCTAATATAGTAACACAGAAGATGTGTCTAACCTGTAGCTGCAGGCTATCTTGGAGCTGAAGTTAGCTACAAATAGAAGAATGTCACTTCATTAGAATATAAACTCCCTTAAAATATTGACATTAGTTTATAATTTTTAAGACTGTGTCTTAGAGTGATATCCAATTTCAAACTTTGTTATTCATTATTGTTAATAAAGATAAGATCTCACAATGACACCATTGATGGCCCAGATACCTCTATGTCAGCTTTTCTCAACTTGTATGTTGCAAAACCTTTGGGAGCTGAATGAACCTTTTATAGCGTTCACCAAAGACCATCAGGGGGGAAAACATACTTACACTATGATCAATAACAGTAGCAAAATTACAGTTATAAAGTAGTAATGAGGGTAATTAAATGGTTAGGGATCACAACAATATGAGGATCTATATTAAAGAGTCACAGCCTTAGGAAGGTTGAGAACCACTGTGCTATGTAAACAGGCTACCCTCTAAGGAACTTAGATCTGATTACTGGGGTTAAAGGTAATAGCCACTACCCTGGTTAAATTTAAGCCCTTTAATTTTACTCATGTGTTTTTTTTTAAATATGCAAATAAAATACTGGTGGAATTAGTTTATTTTTTCTGTAGAGATTATATTAAGAAAATTTTTTCTACTATGAAGAAATATGGTAAAAATAATTCAGTGTAAAAGGATTTAAAAACAAGCTACTTAAATATTTTTCTACATTAAAATTGAATATTTTTTATTTTAATTATTTAATTAAATATAATCATTTGCATATCCAAGTATTCTAGAGGAGCCTAGTAGGGATATGCTATTAATGTATTTTCTAATACTATCCTGATATAGGAGGCAAATGTCATAGAATAGAGGGTTTTACATGTTAAGGAGAATTTTTGTAAAGAAAGTTTTTTTTACCATTTTTTGTGGTAAAAATCCTGGCTATTCCTATAGCCGGAATGTTTTAACTTTGATGAATGCATACTTTAGTCAGTTAGCCATTATGATATTTATTTCAGAGTAGTATATAAATTTCTAAATTTATACAATATCACATAACCCATTTCTTACTATTATTTTATTTTGTGGCTGTATTTAGTTGTTCTTAGACTTGAATAAATGCAAAAATTTCACAAAGACAATGATATATTCCTTAACTTCCCTGGTTTGTTTGGAATAATACTCTAAAAAGCTTTTGCTGAAATGACATTGTAGATTTCTGAACTACTACTTCCAGCACAGACATAAAGAACTTAATTATAATAAAGAACAGGCAGAATAATGTAGCTCAACCCATTTTCTGCAGAATTAGCATTAGTCTCAATCAAAGGGTTTAGCAGAATGCAGCTTCCTGAGTTCTACCCCAGATTACTATTGATGTCAGAACACTCTAACCAGTTGTATGTAATGTTCATTCTGAAAGAAGTCCTGGAGCCTTTCTTGGTGAACACTGGTGGAAGGAAAGGGGCCTGTGATGATGAAGTGAAGACAAGTGAAAATAGCAGCTGACGCATACTCCATGAGGTCTTTGTATGTGGCGATTTGTGACATATTTCCCATACATGAATATTATATCAGGTCATTGTTTCTTAAGGGGATAATAAAAGTTCAATAAAATTAAGCAATTTCAAAACCTCTGAGAGTTTTCGATGAAAGCTTTTCTAATTTCAAACCCCATGGTTACAAGAACAGGAAAATATATATAGAGGACAAAGAAAGAACTACAAAAAAAAAGGAAGAAAGAAAGAAAGAAAGAAAGAAAGAAAGAAAGAAAGAAAGAAAGAAAAGAAATGATTTTGGCTCTGCAAAACATATAGAAGTGATGTCTGTGAATCAGGAGAGACAACAGCATCAGACTTCTGACAAGCAACAAGAAGAGCCCTGGCTAGCAACTAGGACCTCCTCCAATATGATGGCTTCAGAGGGTCAGAGAGAGCCACAAGAAGTTTACACAAAGCTCATATGACAGGATGAAAGATTAACACCAAAATCAGGTCAGAGCCAGAGTCTCTTTATAGTTTTCAAATTCAAATATAAATGGGTTCCTCTTACTAAGAGTAAATAAAAGTATTTCTTCATCAAAATGTGGGAGATTGAAATGCTATACTCTGTGTTTCATGCCCAATAAAAGTCTAAAGTGATTCATTTGCAAGAATAGCCATAAAAAAGAGCACTGTTAATTACTGTGCTCTTCGGACAAGAACATAGACAAAGTATCAAGCGGGATCTTCATGGATAAGCATTCCAATCAGTGTTATAAGCTAAGGCAAAGCCACCCCTTTTACCTGTGGACCATGGACACAGGTACAAGATAGATAGAAGCAAGGTTATGTCTCATTTCTATACATAGCCAGGATTATTTCTTCTCTCCAGAATGCTTCTTTCATTTTCAAATAGATCCACTCCATTTCTGTCACTCATTCATTAGAAAAGTACAGACTTCTAAGAGGTAACAACAAAGCATAACAAAATATAATAATAATACAACAAAAACTGCTATTATTAAAGTTGGACAAGGCAAGCCAACAGAAGAGCCCAAGAGAAAGCAAAGGGATCAGAGACATTTCAGTTCACACTCTCAGGAGCCCCATAAAAATACTAAACTGAAAACCTATAGTATATACTCAAAGGAAGGGCCTGGCACAGATCCATATAGACCCTGTGCTTGCTGATTCAACCTCTGTGAGTTCATATGAGTTTTTCTCAGTCAATTTAGAGGAATTTGAATGTCTGGTGTTGTACATCCCCTCTTCATCTTACACTATTTCTGCTTCTTTTTCTGAGGGGTTCCCTGCATTCTAAAAGAAGGGATATAACAGATGTTGGACACATTCCATATAAATCTCTGTGTTCCCAGAGTTCTCTCTTTCTAGGTTTAGAATATGGATGTATCTCTGTATTTGTTCTCATGTACTGCAGGAGGAAGTGTTCCTGATGATGACCCAATAATACAATAATCTATTAGTATAGCAGAATATTTTTAGGAGTTATTTTATCACTACTTTCTTTTAAAAAAATCATAAGTAGTATTTGATTTTACCCTAGGACTATGGGCTATCTTTTCTCGGGTTCTGGACCACCCAAACAGTGTTGGATACCCAAACTGTGTTGGATATAGGTTCTTTCTCATGGAATGAGCCTTAATTCAAACTAGATGTTGGTTGGTTACTTCCACAAGTTGTGGAATCCATTGTTGTAGCATATTTTGCAGGCAGAATGGAATTGTAAATCAAAGGGTTTGTGGCTGGGCTGGTGTTTATGTTTCTCTTTTGGTAGCCTATAGAATACTTTCTTGTACCAAAGACACTAAAACTAAGGTTGAAGTTTCTATTCAAGCACCAGCTTGACTTCTCCAAATTCAATGAGTTATGTTGTGTTCAGCAATGGAGCCTTGCCCTCAGTTTGGGAAGAGCAATCTGTTGGCTTGGAAACAGCCTGGATTATTTGAAGATTTTCAAGAGACATCTTAGCCAACAACTCAATTGGATGTAACCTAGTCTTGAAATCCTAATTTCTGATAACCCTTATGCTATAATCATTTCCACCACATGGTGAACTATGTATTTTAGTACGTATACATTATATTATATTTTGTTCTTCTACTGTACACCCTGGTTTCAATAGTTTATTTACATACGTGTTTTTACTATTTCAAATGTTAGATTGAATAAATGAATGAATGAAAGAATGAATGAATGAGGAAAGGGACTAATACCAAAAGCAATGGCATTGCAATCCTTGAACATGAGCAAATGCTCAGAGCTATCATTTCTTAAGTTTTCACTTCTGTAGCATACTTCACTCACATGTTTCCTGCTGCTCTCATCTCCTGTCCACACTTATGATTCAATGCAATGCAGTTACAGAATTACTGCCTTCTTTGCTTCTTTCTCCATTTTTCTCAGTATTGAAGATGAGTAAAATGGTATATATGTACACAAAGTTTGGAAATGCAAACACATTTCCAGCTCAGATTTTATACTGTTTTCAATGAAATTTAGTCAATTGAAAATTGACTTAGCTCCCAAAGTAGTACGAATTAAGTGGAAGAGCTGAGGCTTCCATTCTACTTCTCTGCCTTGTCAGGAAAAGACTCTGAAGCTCAGCCACATCTCTACATTCTGTTAAACAATTCTCAGACCTATAGTATTCATGAAATCACTTGGGTGAAATGTTATATGTCCATATGATTTATGATCTCAACTCTATCATTTCTCTGTTTAGTTTTTGTCTGTATGGTGTGTCTATGAGTCAGAGTATGGTATTGTAATCATTATTAGTGTGTGATGAACATCATGTGATTTAAGCTGCAGTAATGTTTCTTTTATGTACCCTTATGTTTGGAGAAAAACTGATTAGGATTCCAGTGTCCTCTTGGTCAATTTTTTCTTCGATGAAGATATAGAGTTCTTCCCTATCTCTTAAAATTTACTTTATCAAATGTTAAAATACCTACATCAACAAAAATATATGATGGAATTAAATAATAGAGTACAGATCCAAACAGAATGAACAAAATAGGTAACTCAAATGGATGATTTGTTTAATTATAATTTTAAAAAAGAAGGTGTGGTCCTATTAGAGTAGGTGTGGCCTTATTGGAGTAATTGTGTCACTGTGGGTGTGGGCTTTAAGACCTTTATCCTAGCTGCCTGGAAGTCAGAATTCTTCTAACAGCCTTCAGATGAAGATGTAAAACTCTCAGCTCCTCCTGCACCATGCCAACCTGGATGCTGCCCTGTTTCTGCCTTGATGATAATGGACTAAATCTCTGAGCTTATAAGCCAGCCCTAATTAAATGTTGTCTTTATAAGAAAAAAATCCTTAGTCATCAGGGAAATGCAAATCAAAACTAGTTTATGATTTCATCTTACACTCATCAAAATGGCTAGGATCAATAAAACAAGTTATAGGACATGGTGACAAGGATGTGGAGTAAGGGAAACTCTCATCTGTTGCTGGTGGAAGTACAAACTTGTACATCCACTGTATACATCAGTATGATGGTTCCTCAGGAAGATGAGAATTGATCAACTTCAAGATCTAGCTATACCACTCTCAGGCATCTACCCAAAGGATACTTCAGCCTAACACATAAACATTTGGTTAAACATGTTCATTGGGGCTCTGTTCATAATAGCCAGATACTGGAAACAAGAAAGATGTTCTTCAACAGAAGAATGGGTGTGGGATGTGTTTTGGGTGCAAATAATACTATTCTAAAAACAGTAGCAATAAAATAATTCCTCATGACATTATTCTGTATTCATAGATCAGTGCCTTATTTAGTCATCACCAGTGAGGATTTATGGTTCATCTACACAAAAGAGTATGTTTTGGCTATTTAAAAATGAAACCATGAAATTGCAGATAAATGAACTAGAAAAAATCATCCTAAGTCAGATATTCTAGCCCCAGAAAAATGATATAATTTTTTTATATAAAGACATTAGCTGTTAAGTCAATGATAACAAAGTTACAATTTGTAGAACCACAGAAGTTAGTTATAGATTAAGGGACAGATAAATCTCATTAGGAATACATAGTTAATGATAGAGGGGAAGGAGAGATGAAATACAGGGAGATACTGCAAAAATTGAGGATCACTTGAGGGATAACATAGAAACCTTGTACAATAGAATATTTCTAAAATGAGAAAACATGAATGCTATCTAAATGAAATCCCCAAATAATGAGGAAGGCAAAGTCTTAACTGACTGTCTTCTTCTACCAAATGAAGCATGCTGTACTGAGACTAGATATTTTATAATTAAGTTGTTGGCCAAAGTGTCACATAGGAAGCCTCAAACTACCTAGGCTGTTGCAAAGACAATAAGTTGCTCTGCACAAACTGACAAAAAGGCCCCATTTCTGAAGAAATTATCTACACACTCACTGACCATGGAGAAGTCAAACTGGTGCCCCCATAGAGCATTCACTTCTATTATGTAGCATCTTTGAAACAGGATGGTACTCTTCAGGCTACTAAAAGAGAAATGTAAACACAAACCCAGTTACAAACACTTTGATCTGCAAAGGTAGCACAAAACTTTATCAAGTAACCAAATATCTGATTTGACATAGGGTCCACTTGTTGAGATGCAACTCATAAGCAAGAACCTGGGACTAGATAGCCAGGTACCTGGGAGTGGGGTGGGGGGAAATACTTTTCTAAAAAACAAACAAAAATCTAAAACAAAACAAAGCAAAAGCAATATAAAACAAAAACTAAGAATAAAATAACCTATAATGATAGTGTGCTATATTCATAGATCAGTGCCTTGTTCAGCCATTATCAGAGAAAAGCCCTCTTGCAGTAAATGGGAACAAATACAGAGGCCCACAGCCAGACATTATTCAGAGAGTAGGAGACTTAGAAACAATCTACCCTAAATGGGATATCTCTGTCAAATCCCTCTCCTCAAGTCTCAGGGAACCCTGAAGAAAAGGAGGAAGAAAGAGTGTAAGAGCCAGAGTGGATAGGGGACACAAAGAAAACAAAACCATACAAATGAATAAGATTGATGAACATGTATACTCACAGAAACTGAGGCAGTTTCTGGGCCTATACCTGTCTGTACCATCTACTCCACATATATATTATGGCTCCAAGTTTAGTGTTCTTATTGATCCCTGTGTGTGCCAACTAGTAGATCTGTTTTCTTTCTATTCTTTCTATTTGTTTGTTTTGTCCAACTGTGATGAATTGATTTTTGTTTTATCTTATTATATAATTTTTATTATTCTCCCCTAAAAGCCTGCTATTTTTTCTAATGACAGATAGAAAGGGAGTGGATTTAAATGGGAGAAGAGAAGGAGAGGCACTGAGGGGAGTAGAGGGGAGGGAAATTATAATTAGTTATATTATTTGAGAGAAAAGTCTATTTTTGATAAAAGAGAAGAAAGGAGAGAAAACATTGAATCTGTAAAGAAAACTGTTTCCTGCAAAATCAGATGTAACTTTGTCTTTGAAAAATGACATGGCTAGTACTTAGCAGTGTGTGAGGATTTAAAGATTTCTATAATTGGTCTTTTTCAATTGACTATGTGTCCAAATTGAATAAATGAATGAATGAATGTGCACAAATTGTAATGACAATCCCAAGAGTTTCTCTCTATTTCTCTTGTATGCCAATATGTGAGTGAACACAGAATTAACTGGGAGAGATGAAAGGGGGAAATGGAGAAATCACAAAGACCCTGGGTGCTTCTGGGCACTGGCAGCCCTGAGAAGGGGCTCACACAGTCTTGCCCTGGCCTCTGGGAAGCTGAGTGCTTGTGCGGATGCTTTCAGTTTTTATGGAGATGAAATGGAGATATTTCATTGTTTTGTTGGTGGGCTTTAAGTCTTCTGCTCATGTGACAAAGCATTTACTCAATGCCTATTCTCTACTGGTCAGGGTTCTCAATGTTGTGAACCTATAAATACAAGAAACATCTAAATTTCTGTCTATCTTCCTAAAATAAAAAGAATAAGCAATCTATTTTTTAATATATCTGAACCAAAATCATGACATTGATACATTGTATTCCATGGTAGTCTACACCTTATTTCCTGAGTTTTATTCTAATGTAATTTTATGACTTTCAGAAAGTGTTTATAACAGACTTGAGCAGAATTTTTTTTCTGTACTTTGGAATGCCAGTCTCAGACTCTAGAACAGGCATGACTTACATGTGATCAGAAGTTACTGTATTTAACCTGAGTCTAACTTTATTAACTGTAGGCCAGGGAGTGACTTT